>AWWV01007765.1:0-17594 GCA_001974805.1 Corchorus capsularis
AATGGACAAACTTCAATTATGAGAAGGAGGGCGTGTTCTGGGTCTAGAATAGTCAGAGAAAAACCCAGTACGTTCATCATTGTTCTTGCGACGTCGTTCAGAAACTGAAACATCCTGCTGCTTTTCTATTGGAACACCAACTAATGACGTCATTATTGCTCTGTTTTGTTTCATTCCATGGACCGACTTTTCTGAGTCTTTTGGCTTCACGACGACTTCCGCTCTCTGGTTTAAACCAGCAGCTTCCTCAATTGATACCGAGTCATTTTCCCCCTTGAGCTCAGCATTTTCCAGATCCTACATATACATATATGTAAGAAAATGACCAAAACTTTATACTATGTTTCCGGTCTCTAAATTGTAAAGAGATTAACAAAACAAACAAGAAACTGAAACATATATATGAATTCATACCTTGGGAGAAAAGACAAGTTTTCTATGGAAAGCAGCAGCTGACTTGCCGTCCATGACTTGTGGTAGAGGCCGTGCATTACATGTATGCATGGAAAAGCACAAGAAGAGCAAGACTAAGATGAGTCGACAAGATAACATCAGGGACATGATACGAATGTATTTGTGTTTGTGAGGACTAAAAAGAGTAGCAAATAATGGGGGGGAAAAAGAAGGAAAAAGAAAAAGGGAAGATTTGAGGAGTTTTGAACAATGGGTCGTCAATCGTCGGAGATTATAGTTAATTAGAAGCATGCAAAAGATAGCGAGACAAGTCTACTTATGCAAATGAGCTAAAAAAAAAGGTAAAGTAAAAGAATATGGCCTTCCTACTCCTTTTGTCTCCCCTCTTTCATCTAAACTTTGACAAATCAGAGCGATTCAGATTGGTTGAGTTGATAAAACATGTTTGTCTGTAAGATTTGGAGTGGAGTCTTATTAATAGTCATCATCAAGTTAGCTTTTATTAGGCTTTTAGCATGCCATGATGCCTAATTTTAAACTTATTTTTTAACCAAAAAGTGTGGGTAATTTAGAGGAGTAGCTTAGTGATTTGTGAAGCAAAATTCAATTCAATTGTTACAACACCAAGGGAATGTACATAGTCTAGTCAAAAAGCCCACAGTAAAAAAAGAAATTGTAAAAAATTCGGAAATGTTGCAAAAAACCGTGTCCGTAAGTGGAGAAGAGTCAAAAAAGGAGTAGGAAAGAAACTAAAAAAATGTGGGGGATTACATTTACAATGCAAGAGGCGAAGGCAAAAGCCTCTGTTTCTCATTTCCGATTGAATAAATCCAATTCTTGTCGCCTGCTTTCATGCTTTGTGACTCCGTGTTTGTTGCTCTTTCTCACCTTCTTGCATTTGACAACAACTTCCCAACATATATATTTTTTTATATACAAAATCCCATGTAATGTTCTGTTTTTCTAACTGCAAGAATCCCCACATCTTGGGTCAATAAAACCATGCACCTTTCAACTTATTTTAACATACGAACATGTCGAGTTCAGTCTTGCAAATAAAACTTGTGATTGTACTAAATTTGTACTACTTTATTTATAAGCTATAGCAATAGTAGCTTTTCGGAGTCCCCCAGGCCCCCCCTTCTTTTATTTTTCATTGAAAAGAGATTAGGATTTAGGACCACGCAAAAAGGAGGACAAAGAAAAGGGAATAGACAAGAATGAATAACACTAATAATAATATTCTTGCCCTAATGCCTAGGGGAAATTTTGCAAGGACCATCCTACTAATATGCTTCCCCAATCATAGGTTCAATCAATCAAATATTAATTTGTCATTATAACAATTGTCAAAATTTGCATCTAACTTGTTAGTTCAACTGGTTTATGCATGTTGATAAGAATATTTAGATCCTAAGTAAAATTACGCTTGGTGGTTAACTCAACTTCTATTGGGACTTATCTGTCATTCTCCCCCTTGAACTTGTAGGGTTTTGACGTTTAGCCCCTGAACTTCAATCTTGGACATTTTACCCCCCGAATTTCAATTTTGGAATGTCGTGCCCCTTCAACCTAACGGCTTCGTCAAGTCGCTGATATGGCATTGCCACGTGTGGCACAAAAAAGCAGTGGTTTTGTCCGACGTGACAATGCCATGTGGGTCGGGTTGGTCTAACGTGGCAATGCCACATCAGCAACTTGACGGAGCCATTATGTTGAGCGGGCAAAACATCCCAAAATTGAAGTTCATTGAACAAAATGTCCAAAATTGAAGTTCAGGAGCTAAACGTTCAAATGCTAAATGGTAGTTTAGTCCTTCTATTGGATGTCTGTTCTTCTATATAAAAGAATTAATTGTAATGAAATTTAAATTATATCCTAAAAAAATTGTCATGGATTTACAATGACTTGACAATTAGTACTACAATGTTCTTCCATTGTAAATCCCAAAAGATGAAAAATCATGAAATTTCATTTCAAGTTTAATCTCTTTAATTTCTCTGATTGCTTCCTTCATGAGGTCCCCTACAACAATGAGGTCCATTAAAACTGCAATAGTTCTGATTCACTGAATTTATCAGCTTCAATTATAGATCCAAAGTAAGATGTATTACTTCCACTTTATTTTTGGGATGCAATGCAATGACTTGTTACTAGGAGTAATGGTCATTGCTCATTATTATTTGGGGTTTTTTTTTTTGGCCAAAATTATTTGGGGTTTTAAATTACCTCAGTTTAGCCCCATCAAATGGATACTTGTCCTTCTTTTCGGGAAAGTGTGGAACTGGCGACATTGAGATTTATTAGACTTGTGACACTTTACTTTTTTAGAAACAAACGACATCATTTTGACAAATGACAGCGACCCAGGCAAACCTCAGGTATCAAAACAATACTAAGAACATACTTTTCACCAAAAATATAGCATTCCATCATATCTATGATATAATAACTTTGATATGCTTAGTTCTGAATTCTGATAAATCTAACGTAGATTTTCACGTCCTCCACATTTCTTAACAAATCATAATTCATGATGTATATTATTATACAATCAATCAATTTAGTTTTTATATATATATAAAGGGGCAAAAGGTGAGATACCTTTTTATATTTCAGTAAGGGCAAAAATCATAAGTACCCTTAAACTTAAACTTACAAATATTATAGTTGCATCATTTCTACAAAATGTTTTGGAATTGCGGTGGGGAAGCTGCCCCCGACGGCCCCATTGCCACCATTATACAATTCTGACTCTGGCTTCGAATGCGAAGATCAAAACCAAAGTGCCCAACACCAGCCTAACCAGTTGACCACCCTATATATGTAGCAACTTTTATTTTCACAGGAAAAACAACTGAAACTATAATTTTCACCTTTTTCCCCCTTCTTCCGTAATGACATCCGATTTAGCAAACTTGCCTCTATATACAGAGAATGAATCATCTTGGACATTTTGTAGGGAAAGAAACGACATAAGAGGAAACAACCTGGGTTAATTCGACAGCCTCGCCTTGCCTAAAACCTTGAAAAGGGTTGGGCGTATAGAAGACTGAGGATCTATTCATAAGCCAAAAGCATGTTTTGAAAGAAAACGCATTGCGATATCACCTTTGGAGAAGATTATTCACAGTAACTGTTACAGAATTTGTTCTCTGCAAGTCCTGCAAATTCCATCCATTGTATAATAGTTAAAATCTAAGAAATGACGATCTGGGGATATAATTTAACGCCCCTAGGCTGTTCTTTGCTGGAATATATATATTTATAATAATAAAAAAAAAAGTGATAAACCAGCTCAAAACCAAGTAAAAGCTGCAAATTAAAAAGATTAATTCACTTAAATAAATCCTAGAAATACCTGGAAAATTAACTCATCCGGGACATGGGGTAAAACCTCTCGTACAGTCTCAGCCATGGCAAGTATATTTGCTATATTGTCATTTGCAGTGCGTGGGGCAATCCTTGTATGCAAATTAGCATTTCCTGGGTATCTTCCACCGATGTTTGGTGGAACTGATGAAGCAGATCCAGCAACCTGAGATGGGTTCATGGGCCAAAGGCTCCAAGCAGTATCTTCAAGAGCAGTCTGGGCATAAGTTTCTCCAACAGATGCAAGATGCCTCATCATCATATGAAATCTCCCGAGTCCAACTGATCTAATACCAGTAGAAGGACCAGCTCCATCAACACTCTGGTTTGGCCAAGGATGCAACCATCCTGGATCCAGCCCTGCACTCCTACATAGTGCAAATAATTCAAAATAATAAGCACCACGGAGACACTGAGGAGAAAAGTAATTTGCAGCTCACTTGTATAGGTATTCAATGAAAATAATCATCAATTCCAAGGCATCTATACCATATAGACTCTCTCATCTACATCAACAGAAGGATAAGCACACAATGTAATTTACTTCTTCCAAAGAATCCAGAGGAAGCATTCTCTTCGAGGATGTGGGTGCAAATATGATACAGTAATATGGCAAATGCAGGAGTAGTTGCTGCCAGGGGAATTAGACATAACCCACCCATCATTCCCCCAGACATAATTAATTCATTCCAGGAGGAGAGGAGCTAGACACACCAGCTTAACCCTTACTAACAATGAATAAACTACTTTTTACTTATTTTTTTACTTTTTACTTATTTAATCAACAAAACAAAATTTTAATAGTTAACCTTCAACGTAAATGTTTCATATCTGTATACAAACTTATCAAGAAACACTCGTAAAAAAGAAGACACAACACAGCTATTTCAGGGCAAGCTAGGCACCACCTTCATCCTTATGAACAAGGTATGAACTACTTGTCGCCCAAGAAAACAAAACTATTCCGCTAAAAAATCAGGACATTAACTGTGAAGATTTCATTTTGGATAGCAATTTCTATATTAAATAGTTGTTCAAATAGGAGGCTCAACACGCAATTAGTTCAAGGCAACCTAGGGAGACTAATATAAAGGAACAAACCTCCAGGGGTTGCCTTCTACTGGGTTCTGTGTTTGATTTGGGAATACTCCTGCAGGTAGGGTCTGACCAGGCACATTTTGTCGATCAAGTCCAGAGTTTATCTGATGTGCCAACTGCTCATCACTTAAAGCTTCTCCTGTGCGAGAATTCACCTCATTTTCAGCTCTGCCCACAAAAAGTGGCTTTCTACATGTGGGACAGGAATAAACTTCATTTAAACCTTGGTCCAACCTGGCACAGTATGTTAATTACCAGCATTAGATTGAGTGACACACACTAGCAAATAAACAAACCAAATTTGATAATACTATCATATATCCATACCAAGATCTCAAGCAAGCAAGATGGAAAAGATGACTACAATGAAGCCTTTTTGCCTTGGCCATAGGTTCCTGTACTTTGCAAAGTTAGACGGACCTTCAGGATCAGTGGAAAACCAAATATATATATATATATATATATATATATATAGAAAATGAAGCATACCCGACATATGGCACATTCATCATCATATGCCCGTATCTCTTCAGATGTAGCATCAGGAAGTGCAGCATGAAGAGCCCCTAGAGCCATTCTCAATTTAATAAATCCCTTTATACGCTTCAGAATTGCACTTAGCAAGGCCTGCTCAAAAAAGATCAAGGTCAGTGGAAGGAACTTGCACTAGGATGTCAATTTATCAATATAGCGTAACAAAATGCTCCAAAGCACAATGTAATATTTACACGAATATTCAAGAAAAGAATTGCATCCACAAGATGGAATGCCATGCCATGGAGCCACCAAATAAGCACATAATGACCAAGTGCCATTAACAGTGTCGCCATGTCAAGGAAGAAACCTAGATTACGAATAAGAATGCCCTTCCACTCCCAAAATGAACCTGCAGTATGCACAATCATCAAGGTACAATAAGAGGAGGTAGATAGAGCAGAGAACAAACACAACATGCTAACAAACTTGTCTTTTCAGCCAAATGACCAAATAAGAAAACAGCAATCGTTTGAAAAAGAAAATAAATGTTACATGGTAAAGGAATGCAAAGAACCTCTATATACCAGTGAAAGAATCTCATAAACAATAAAACTAACCTGCAAGCCTAGAAAATTAACAAGCAGCATGAACTACATTTCAAATAACTAAGAGGTTTGAAGATCTCAATCTGATGATAGATCGGACTTTAGTCTTTATAGCACCAAGTCAGATATTGATTAAGGGTCAACCATGCAAGGAAAAACGTGCTTTTACCATTTACTGATATAGCCTTACCTAATTAAATTATCACAAACTAAACCCATCTACAAACTAAATTATCACATCAATTGCATCAATACAGGAAAAGCATATATACCTGCAGCTGATAAGTTAATATGTTTTGCACTTGAGCAATCTGCACTCACAGAGTGCAGTGATATCTCAAGCAGCTGAAACCCATGAACCAAAATAGCCTACATAGAGAATTCGATATAACAGAACCAATTTGTTAAACCAGGATCCAATATTTTTCACTGAATGAAAGTATTATATCAAAAAGGCAAAAATCACAAAAAGTTACGTCAATAAAGGATACCTGCATGGTCTCAAAAGCAATACTGAGAGGCTCAAAAAACAAAAGCAGAAACATGGATGAATTCAGTGTTCTGTATATCACAAAGCTTGGCCAGATCCTGAAATACACCGACAAACAAACATGAACATTTCAGATTTTATGTACTTGTACAAAGCTGACCTACCTGCTTGTACTAAGGAAATGCTAGAGGAGAATTAATACATACATAATGGAATTGCACTCAACTGGAATTTTAGTTAAGACAGAAAGAAAGCGAAAAAATCAGAAGCTATTGTTCATTAGGGCATAGGCACTTTATAGTGATAGCCAATCCAATAAACAAGGTTATTTGTGTTTAGACGACTTCACAACATTGTACAGACTCCAGTAAAGTTCCAATCCCCCTTCTTTCCAATCTTCTTTTGTTTAAAACCAAATTATAATCAGAATTCACATTTCTATTTTAAACAAAGTTTACATCACCATTGCCTTCAAGTTGTAATGGCTAAGCATTGACAAAACAGTACTGCTATTTTCTTAACTCCTGTAGTCATTTAAAGAGAAGATGTGTATGAATGCGTATACTAATTGACAAAAGAATAAGATGCATACCACAAGAAATCAACAGAGAGGACAAAAAGAAACACAGAAAAGACACGAAAGAATGCCCACGGTGTAGCTGAAGGAGATGCATTCAAACGCTCAAGTCGATCCCTGGCCAAAGCTTGAAACATCTGTATCATGAACTCAACAAAATGTGAGGATGCATGACGACCAATTCATTTCTTCCATCTGAGCTAAAAACAAGATCTCCATCACAAAGTACAAAATATACCTTTAGACAACACATGACAGTCAACCAGATTGACCAAAGGCCAGCTTGGAATATTGTAGGAGGAATAACTAATGGTAGAAAGGTCCCCTGTACAAAATTTACCAATACACATTAGCATTAGCAAAAAGGAAAAAGTGGCTTATAAAAATTGAGAAAATGATAACATTGTAAATGTACCGAGATAACTTAAGAGTCAAAATGTTGCCAAATATATGACAAGTTTAAGTTGACTAAGTTTCACCATAAGAAAATCATCATACGCACTTCAAGCAACATATGCCAACTCACACAAGATATTTAGTTCAATTAATCAACTCAGCACCTCCAGTGCAGCAGTATTAGTATAAAACTACACATACAGAACCAGTCCTTGAAAAGAGAACTTGGGACAGTATACTGATCTCCTGGATATATCCAGGACAAACAAGGAGGTTTCTACAAGCAAACAGGCTGATAATAACATAGAAATTTATACTGATTTCTTACTCCTCTAGGGGGATTCAACTCATTCCTTTCTCTTTTTTCTACATGGCAGTTATTCTGATTTATCCATATGTATCCTCCATCTAACCGACTAACCCTTTAGTCAATTTGAAAGTAAGCTCGACAACAAAAGAAGGGTCCTATTACATCTTTAAAAAAAGTCTACACGAACATGAACAAGGTGAAAGACTTCCTTCTTTCATGAGGAAAGAAATGGAAATCAAAGTTACTCATCATCATGCACTGTACTCCAGAAAACCAATCCATCATTACCCAATGGACCAAATATATTCTCCTGAATGGTTTTCATGGAACCCAAATGTTGAACCTTCCCAAAAAATTATACAACTGCCAAGCAAAACATGCCCCTGGTGGTCTCCAGCCATCAAGAAGCTCAAACCTGATGACCTTCTGATACACCAATTCTCATCAATTCATAAAGCAACTATTTCTCATTAAAGAAATTAGTTGTGTCAGACCACTAACATGGCTTCTTTTCAAGGACTGGTAACATGTAAGAGTCCACACAACTGAACCCTCAATTTTTAAATCTGCCTTAAAAACTATTATAACTTTGTCATTTTTCCAGGCCACAACCAGTACTCTCGAGAAGAAAAAAGGAGACTGTTTATGCGCCTCAAGGATAATACACGCTTAAAAAAAAAAAAAACAGACGCAAGTTACATCTCATTACGTTTACATGTCGTTTGAACAGTTTTTTTTTTCAAAAAGAAAAAAATTACCTTGTAAATAACATAATTGATAAGGCGTTCTAGTAATTTTCGAGTTTCTGAAGTGTGTAAGTCACCAAAGAATACAGTCTGCAAATAGAAGAAGAAACCACGAGTATGAAATTAGGATCAATAAAAGTTAAAATAGAATGAATTCATGTTTATAATTAAAAATTGAACACACATGCAAACTCAAAATGGACCTGCCTATTTCATCAAAGAAGAGAGATCACCTTGGAGATGAATAACACAAACCCACTAAATAGCAGTAATCTCAGCTAACTTCATGTGCGAATATTCAAATATTATTAAGAGAAACTATCTGCTTAACAATTCTACAGCTTTGATTCAACTTCATCTAGTTGAACACACAGCTTTGATTTAAGTTTCAATCTGGTATTGAACTAATAATCCTTAAAATAATTCTTCCAAGGTACTTACTAGTTTCAAGAAACTTGTTACTAGTAAAAAGTTGACTTGTCATTCACATTGCTCAATGCAGCATAGTGCTACTTAAAATCAAAATCATGTCTCACAGGAAGTTAGAAAGCAAATCACTGCAAAGTCTATTTCTTAACACAAATAGCCATTACATAAAGTTAGCCTCTAATCTTAAGGTGAAATTTTCAAGTCATTAATACGTTAAGGTTCACGGAAAAGGGTTAAACGAACCTTTAGAGTAAGGATGAGTAGAATAAACACATTGAGCACAAAATTTGCCAGCAGAGCCACTGTGGCATAGGAACCCAAAAGAAGCTCAAGTGCATGATTAACATTTTCCGTATGAATAAAATTCTCACTAATTAACCCATCAGTTTGAAGTTTATCGAGTGAAAATCCTGTCCACAACTGAAGACCTACAAAGCTTAAAGCGGTAGACACTGCTGAGACTGCCAAGTAGCTCACACCCATTAGTGACAAAAACAACTTTTCCTCCAAAAACGAACTTCCAGATTTTCATTAGAACTTAACAAACATCACTAATCGCAAGCGATAATGACAATTTTTAAGATAGTAATGAAGGGGCCCAATGGACTTCAACTGAGACAGATTCAATCTTATGGAATTGAACTCCGAGGGTTACTTTGCAACCATAAGAACCTGAAAAACATGCCCAGAAACACATAAACAGCATTAGACAATAACTACCAGAGCTCTATCATCTCTAAGAAGCAAATAGTAGTAATTTTGACCCTTCTTTTTCAAGTTCAGCAATTTTGAATTTATTGATCTTACTTTTTCAGGTTTTAAAAGATCACGTCCTTTTCTATCCTCATTAACGAAGTATTTCCTTTGAAATAAGACAGGAAGAAGAAAAAGGATTGCTAAAGGTCCAAAGAAATTCACAGCTAAAAAGCATAATTAATATCGAAGGAATTGTTTCTATAAACATTACAATAAAAAGAAAAAGTCTGAAACATTCGAACAAAACAAAGCAAAACTTATCCTAATTGCCATAAATAATAATAGGAATGAAAACCCTAAGACAAAACTATAAAAACGAAAGAATCGAAGAACGATTGAAATGAGGGAAATTAAGGGAAAATAAAGAGTAACAACAACCAGCGAATTGGAGATTACAAAAAAAGTCATACACACATGAATTCCCCCAATTAGTAAAATTAAAATTGAAAAATTAAGTAAATAACAAGAAAGGAAATGATCGAAGGAAATCGAAACCTGATTTCGATCTTAGAAGAAGAAGAAGAAGAAGAATCTGTCAGACGAGTCGGTGGAGGAGTCTTCAAATGTTCACCGTCAAAAGCATTTTTGTTTTTCAATTTTATGGAGAAAAAAAAATGAGAATTAACAAAAAAAAAGGGACAAAATGAATTTTAGATAGAAAAGGTTGAAAGACAGGGATTAGTTTTTGCGGGAAAGAGAAAAGAGAAAGCTATATCTTCTAAAAACAAAAATAATAAAATAAGAATACTAAAATAAAAATATCTTCATCTACTATTCTACATTTACTTGCGTCATCATTTATAATCTTCTTCTTTTTTCCATTCAATGATATTGTAGTACACTAATTAATTAATTAATAATTAAATTCAAACTTTCATTGCTAAGTTTTTTTTTTAGTAGTTATTTTCTTATTCCAATTTTAGTGTTTTATTGTTTTTTTATTCTTTTATAACATTTTTTTTAGTAGTACATTTTTTTATTCCATTTTTTTATTGTTTTATTGTTTCCCTTATATGCCGAAACATCTTATGAGAATCCAATACAAACTAAGAAATTTCCATAAATAAACTAATTACAAACAAATAAATAAACAAACCGTGGGACTTGAACCCAGGACCTCACGGTTCAGGCACCGCGCACTCACCAGTTGAACTAACAACTCGGGTGCATTGTTATTTTTTATTTGATTAAATATATTTAATTTTTTGCATTTATTCATTTAAAGATGTTAATACAAAGTTTTTTTATTTTTTAAGTGATGAAAATCTTGTATAGAGAATAGAATATTCCTACATTTGGTTCAAAAAACCTTTTTACAGTTTATGTAATGGAACATTTTTACATTTGGTTCGTTTAAAACCCTATTAATTTCAATGACATTCACATCAAATATTACATCATTTAATTGATGATCTTATTCCCACTCAAACACCAAGTTATCTTTTTTTATGACAAAGAATGAAACAGGCAACCCTTGAGACATGTCATTTTGCCTTGTTAGATAGCTTTGGAATAAATTGCAAGCTAGCAATAGATTTATTTAAAAGCATGGGAGTTGAAATGGCTATTTCTTCTTCTTCTTCTTTTTTATAAACAAGAGCATATATTTTGAATTGTGTTGTTGACTACAAGTAAAATAAATTCCTAGGAAATGTAGTTTCCTTGCGTGGTAAAGGGAACCATGAATTTCTTAGAAAATGTTTGAAGTTGAAGTTGTAATCAATCAATCAATCGAGTAATTAAAAATATAGGTCATGTAAGGGTAACCCGATAGCTGTTGACTTGGGGAATTACTACAAGGAAATGGAGAATTGATGGTTGGTTATGCAAGGAGATTGAGATGCACTAACTCACTTTCAAGTTTTCAACTTGAGATGTGGGGTTTAGAGATAATTTCCAATTAGCTTTAAGTTGAGAGTACATAACATTATTGTTAATGTGGATGCTAAGGTTATCATTAATCTTTTTAACAATGTAGGTACAAATATCCATTATTTTGAAAACTTGATTAATGATTGCATGTCACTGAATGAAGTTTTTTGAACTTCAAGCTCAAAGTACTCATATCATGAAACTAATCAAGCCGTTGATACTCTGACTAACTATGTAAGGGAATTAGATATTTTGGACAATGATATAATGATATTTGTATATTGTTTGATAAGCTTCCAGGCTTTATGTATAACATGCGGATTGTATCGAAATTTCTTCCCCTAAACTTATTCTAAATTAATGATTATGCATGCCTTATTAAAAAAATAACTAATTATAAAAATTGTTCCTATTGTGATGGGAATTTGATTTTTGAAGAATTTTTTTTTTCTCTCTAAAAAATGGGGTATGGGCCGGGGATTTGGGAATTGGGAATTTGGGAATTGGGAATTTGGGGAAATGAAATCCTTTTTGGATAGAGTTGGCACGTTTTCCATGTTGTTAGGAACACCAAAATGATAATCCGACATGGAGCAATAAGACCATGTAACGTTGTGATCCTTATAATAGTAATTTTTTTTTGGTGAAAAATAGTATTTAAATGTTAATATTAAATACTCACATCACATGGATGATAAAATTATTTGATCCACAAATACAGCCATAGTTTTTTTCCTCTTTTTAGGCCAAGGCATAATGATAATATAATTTGATAGAAACAAAACAAAAGGAGACTATGAGATCTATTCCCAAATTCGTATACTTAGCAGAAGAATAGTGAGTAGAGGCAATGTACCTATTAACTCTTGTGATGTGAAAATTTGAATCCTTCCTTGCTTAACACATTCTTTCACTTTATTTACCATTACATGAAGTCCAAAACGATTTATTAATTACTTTTACTACTTCTATAATTTTTTTTTAAAGAAGAATGTATAATAATTTTCCTTCATGACAATGAAATTACAAATTTATAACGACAATACTGTGAATTACAATATACTAGATCCATGCCATTTACTATGTGAGTGTAGAAATAAAAAAGTAGTTTATAATAGTTTTCTTTTTTGATACATTTAAGTTAGTATTTTTTTTTAAATGATATAAATAAAAATGAAATATTATATATATCCTTGGTGGTTTTATTTTCAAATGGGTAGTTTTTATTTTTGCTTTTTAATGTTTTAAAAACTGAGTTTGTGTCTGAGTCAACTCGTGACACAAACTCAGAACTTCACATTTTAATTAACTAGATCTATGGCACTCACATTGTGAGTGTAGAAATAAAAAGGTAGTTTATAATAGTTTTCTTTTTTGGCACATTTAAGTTGGTAGTTTTTTTTTAAATGATATAAATAAAAATTAATTATTATATATATCCTTGGTGGTTTATTTTCAAATGGGTAGTTTTTAATCTTTTAAAAAATGAGTTTGTCTCTGAGTCAACTCGTGACACAAACTCAATACTTCACGTTATAATTAGTATAGATATAGATATAGATATAGATTAAAATATAATAATTTCTGTCTGTTAAAAATTAAAATAAACAAAATGAGAATTTTAACCAAAAAAAAAATAGCCAAAAAAAATAAGAATGGGTGTTGGAATTAAATTGCGTTGCCAGCCGCCATTGAGAAAGACGCATTTGCCCTATTATTTACAGTCAAAATTCCGGACTTCTAGATGCTTCGAGAATCCAATTCATCTTTCACAAAAACCCTAAGAAGAAATCGATCCCGATATATCCCCAAACCCCCGATCTCTGACCCTGAATCCCTAAAATTGGATCCCTCTCCAACCCAAATTTCAGTTCCAAGTGCGATAATTACACTAAACCATGGGAATAATCAGAAGCAGTTTCTCGTTCATCGTAGGCACGGTTTGGGGGATTTACATAGCCCAAAACTACAACGTTCCAAATATCAAGAAGCTGGCTGACACCGCCCTCTTCACGGCCAAGCACGTCGAAGAGAAGTACCGCAAGCCCAAGAACAAGGACGACGATTAGCCCCTTTACGGTGTCGTTCTGGGGGGAATTATAGAATCAACAGGTTCAATTTTGTTCACTTTTCTCTTCACAATTAGGGCAAAGAAAGTTAAAAAAAAAAAAAGAGAGATTATTTTTGTTGGATCAAATACGATATTGAGATTTTGTTCCAAGAGGAACAAAGATTAATGTATTGACTATATTAGTGCATAATGATAAGCTATTGATCTTTCACTCAATTGGGATTCCTTAGTTTAATTATTGTTGGATATTTTGCAAGTTTTATAACTTGTCATTTCAATTGTTATCAACTGTTCAGTTTGATCTTCTGACTAAGTTGAATTCGTATTGTTTGTTGTTTAGGGAAAAAATGAATGAAACAGGGCTTGAAAAATGACAATTTTCTAACTTGGCCTTGAAACAGTAGGAAGCTTTGCATAATTCACTCTTTTGTTGAATGGTTGAAGACATATTGAGTTTGAACTTGGAATTTCTGCATGTCTAAGTACCGTTGAATTAGTATGTTTATACTTAAAAAGAGTCAATGATCACACATTCAATGACCAACTGGTACCAACTGGTTATGAGCTTATCAATTAGTTGGAGTGATTGGTTTTTTAAATAAGCTGCAATGCAGTAGCCAGCTTAGTTAGTTTCTGGGATGGATTAACCCCCTTTTTTCAATCTGCTGCAATGCGGTTCTCTTGAGAATTGTAAGCATGTAGACAAGATTGCTTAAATTGTAGGATGATTCTTTCCTTGCTAACCTTTGATAATTCCAATCGTGTGTGTTTCTTATGCCTTGAAATATGTTTTTCCATTTTAATTTTCTTTTTGGAAAAAGAAAGGAAACCCTTGACATCTGGAAGAAAGTGACTCATGCTATGGAATTGGCTGTTTGTTGTTCTCTGCTTTATGAGGATTTTCTGATGCCTTGCTCACTCAAGACTCTCCTAAGTTCTGTGGCATAAAAATTAACTATAGCTTCCAAGTTGTATGGGTTACAACATGGCTTGTATCTTATAAGGAAGCATTTATCAAGTTCCAGCATTTTCCTAGGATTCTTTCTTCCAGCTCTTGATTTACAGTCTTACAGATAGACTCTGGTAGTGACTACTTAGCTTCTCTTTCTGCATTTTTCCGCATGGTATCATGGATCATCATTGCCTTTCAAGTTATGTGCAAGTTTGATAACATTCGGTCTTTTTTCTGTATCCCAAATTAGATTTGGTCATAAAGATGTACTGAAATGATTGATCAAACTTTTTGTAGTCTACCCTTTTTTTTTTGCACTTTTTTTTGGTACATTGTAGTCTACCCTTTTGATCAGGCTATGCAACACCTTACAAGAAGAAGAGATGACTACCAAGTTCCTCACTCTTTGGGCTTCAGAATTTCTTTCCTTCCTTCTTTCTTACTTTTCCCCTAAAATTTCAATTTAGGCTCCGTTTGGTTCATGGAAATTGACTTCCAGAAAATATTTTCTACATTTTCCGATGTTTGGTATCCAGAAAATAGGCTAGTCAACGGAAAAGAACTTACCAGTCAAAGGAACGGAAGACAATTTCCCTGGACCATGTCAGCCTCTCACCCAACCCCAAACCTCATTTTTGTATTATTTTGTTTTCTTTATTATCACCATCACCGCCCTTTCCTTTGCACAATTTTTTCGCAGACTCTCTTATCCCCATTACTACCATTTCCTTTGCTAGGTAAGATCACCAATCATCTTCCTTCTCAACTCCACCTCATTCTTCAATCACCATCGCAAACTAAAATTACCCAGAAAAAAGGAAAAACCCATTAAAGCCCCAAATCCTATATCTCACATCCATTTTCATGGCTTTTCTCAAATTGGGTTTTCGTGATTTTTCACTTTTCAATCCCTTATGCCATCACTTGTTCTTCCATTCCAACTTGCATAGGATCCCTTGGCTGAAATCCCACTCAACTCCCTTACAAATACCCATTTTTTGTTATTAGTTAGGTTGCATAAAATCTTGAACGATGATCAAGAAGTAATCTTACAATAGGTGAACTTGATCAGATGGGTATCCCCTTAAAAAAAACCGATTACCAGAAGGAATTGTTGGATTATGATTTTTGATGACAAAGGTATCGCTTGGTATGAGAGCAAAATATAGCAAGGTATTTTGGAATGATTATTTATTAGGCAAAAATAGCTTTGGTAAAAAAATATTGATTTAGCAAAATTTTGATTTTCTAGAAAATAGCCAAACAACAAAAAATATTTTCAACATAATCATCCAAACAATAGAAAATATTGTCTTTTCCGGAAAATAAGTTTATTTTCCAGAAATTGATTTCTGAAAGCCAATTTCCACGAACCAAACGGAGCCTTAGTTTCTTAGATTTGATTCCCGTGCCAGGCCCAGGCCTGTGAAATATGAATCCAGGAAAACATCAAGGTTGGGACAATCTTCATTAACTTTCATTTGGGCCGGAGTACTTTAATATTGGGGCCGCTTTACTCTTACTTTTGATAAAAAAGATTCCATTTTTTAAAGTAAAACAAAGGTTTAAAATTAAAAAAAAGTTGTCACTCACTAATCGCGGTTAGGAATTTGATGCTTTTTCATCTTTTAGAAAGTGAAAGATTAAACAATGATCATTATTTTCAATTGATTGAAGAAAGCAAATAAATACTATTAGTAAATTAATCTAATACTAGTATTATTTTATACTGACTTGGACACCAAGCAGAATCTGGTTTGTGGTTAAGACATGATTGATATCTGGTTTTATAATAATTTAAATTAGTGGTTTTCACGGTAACAAGATCAAATTCATGGTTCATAGACACAATTCAAATTGACAATGATGATGTGGTCCATAATAAAATTAGTATTTGATTAATTAATATACTAATTAACAATTAAGTAAAGGTTAAAGGTAGCTTACTAACATGATTTCATTAGTTTATTCATTGTTCATTAGTGAATAATGAATCAGCTGTAAACGTCTTGGTCTGGGTTTACACTTTACACCAACAGGAACAAGACAATGAACACTGCCTAATCATCTACATTTACTGTCATTATGCTACTAATACATTTTAGTTTTGAGTCAACTTAACATCATTATGTTAATTACAAAGCATTAGACGATTCGTTTCGAATATGATTAGTCGTGAACCGTTTGAACCGGATATGAATACTTGTACTGTACAACATACAAGGAAATCTCTTTCTTCATTTTTTGTCCCAATAGCCTTTATAGTATACCGCATGATTAATTGTGGCAAAGAATAAACCTGGTGAAGAGCTACTGGAAATAGCATCATTTTCAACTTCCCCAATCTTTTTTTTCTGATAAAATCTTGAAATATCTTCCATTAATAGCACACGGTCACGGACACCCCTTTCATTGCAACCAATAAGAGGACCATTTTCCCCCTTTTTTTCGTTGCTTTTTGCATAATAATCTGATAGCGACGGTATTTGGGATGCTGATCCAACGATTGGTGGAGAACACTTGTCATAAACTGGTCAAGAAATGCATGGGCAGAGCTATTTTCAATCGTCTGGTCACTAGGGTAATGAGCTTTTACGTGGACCATTTTTTTTTTTTTACCCACTTCTCATCCAATTTTAGCTTTCAATTTTCAAACATCTTCATTGTCTGGATTTTGGACCATTTTTGGAATTTGGACATACTTTTTTGGCCGAAGTGCTGTCTTTTACTGTCGACCTGGATCCTTAACAAATCCTTAACAACACAACACTCCACTTTTAAACTTGTTTGTTTCATGGATGTTTCAGATTTCCATGTCCTGAATCCTGTGACATAAAACATGAGCAACTTGCTGGAATAAGCAAATTCTTTTGAGTTTATATTCATTTAACTTTTCTCATCCACATGAAAACAAAAACTAATGGGGGAAGCACTGAATAAGCAAATTTAGTATTGAATTATGCTTTGTTTTAAAATATGGTAGCATACAAAATGTATTTACATATACAGATAAACATTAAAAAAAAAAA
>AWWV01007766.1:0-43653 GCA_001974805.1 Corchorus capsularis
GTTGTTGTATCTTTTGTTTTTCTCTGCAACTTTCTCCCTTCATTTTCCAAGGAAAAATAAACTAATTAATAAAAAAACTCCATGTATCAAACTAATATAACCATGGAGAAGGCTACAAAAATATCTTCTCCATGCCCCAAGCCATAATGAAAGGATCTTCCCTCTTCATTCTATAAGTGGAGCTAAAGAAAGACATGAAAAATCAATCACACACACAAATTTTATACAGATGGAGCTCTCTGTATTGATTTGCCCCTTACAATGAAATCATACATCCAATTCTGAAACTTGAGGACTTGATTCTTGTCCTCTTTGTGACCTTGATTCAGCAATCCTTGCAGCCACCTCAGCCACTACAAGCCTTGTCAATAGTAGCCCTGCAACTAAAGCTGCTCCCATGAGCATAGTAAAAACTGCACTCCAACTCTTGGCTGAAATGTAACCAGTTAATAATGGTCCAACTGCTGCACCGACAGAACCTGTTCCATCTATGATTGCTGTCACTGTTGCCAATGCCTTTGAGTTTCCTTTTAATGAACTATGTGTTCCCAGGTCAGCCGAAACAGCAGTTGTTATAAGAGCATAGGGTCCATTTACAAACATGCCACAGATGAACATGAAAAATATGTTCATTACCAAGGAAATGTGTCCGTAACTACGGTAGAAGTAGAGAGCTGGGATTGAGCAATACATGAATGTTGCTGCTGTAATGGCTCTGGCGTCTAGGCGATCAGAAATGTGGCCGGCTAGTATTCCTCCGAGCACCCCTCCGACATCAAAGAATGTTGACAAGTTTCCAGCTGTTTCACTTGATAAGTATTTTCCCTCAATGGCTGCAGGAATGATCAAAAGAAGAGAACATTAGCATTAATCATCAAATTGGTACATGACAATCAAGTGTAAGCGGCTTATTCCAGCTTAAGCATGTCTCAGGTTCGAGACATTGCGTACGCACCAATGGGGTTAAAACAATGGTACATGGATTCAGAAATATGTAAGGGAAATCAAAGTAAATTAGATTTACCTGTATGGCTAATGTAGTATGGGAGCCAATAGAGGAATGTATAAGCAACCAATTTGGCAAAGAAGAGGCAAAAAGCAAAAGGGGCAACTCCAGGGATTTTCCATGCTTCAATGAACCCTACAGCTTCATCCTTCAGCTCCTTGTCTGAGCTCAATAAAGGCTCAGTTACTTCCTCTCCAATCTTCCTAGGAGAACCCACTTCTTCTTCTTCCTTATCAGCTCCAACTGATTCAGGACTAACAGGCAATAAAAGGAAAACAACCAAACCCAGAATTGCAATCATAAGACCTGGCAAAACAAAGGACCAACCCCATCCATAGCTTAACATTGCTGCAGCAATCAAAGACCCAGTAATGTTCCCAACAGATGTATGAGCATTCCATATGCCCATAATTAGCCCTCTCTTTTTCTTCCCAAACCAATTACCAACCACTGCAACAACTGAAGGCCAACCTGTTGATTGAAACAAACCAGCAATCATCTGAACTACAAGGAAGTAGTAGTAACTATGGACTCCACCCCAATATCCCACACCGAATAGGGCAGTGAAAATACCAGTACCAATCATTCCCACTGTCAAAAAGATCCTTAAGTTCATTCTATCACCCAAATGTCCAGAAAAATACATCCCAAAAGCATATACTGCTAAAAAGGCCACGTCGAGTTGACCAAGCAAGGCCGTACCATCAGAGCCATTAAATGGCGCCCAACCATCTCCTAGAATCCAAGATAGTGATCTTTTGGTCTCAGATGGTTGGCTGACGTATGTTATCCGCCATGGGAATAACTTCAAGCCTACTTCAGATGACTGAGGATCAAGGGCACTCTTGACAATACTTGTGGTTTTCCTTGTTGCATGGTAACTAGCGTAAGCGAAAAATGTCACAATCAAGACGATTGCTTGATGAGTTTTATAAGAAAGCTTTGATTTTTTAATGGATTCCAAGAATCGAATTCCAAGAGGCTTGCTGTAATTTGTCTCAGCTGGGAATTCACCTAGTGAACCCATGTATTTTAATTCCTTTAAAAAAGGATAAAGTGGAAGTACAGCTCCAACTTCCCCTGTTAGGCCAAATTGAGCAAATTGCTGGACAACTGGAAAAAACCAATTAAGAAATGTAAGGCTGCAATTCAATAAGCAAACTCAAACTAATTTTTACTCAATCAACAAGAAAAGCTAACCAAATGAAATAAACAGATGACCAAATCAAGATCCAGATTAGAGTGCAGAAATGTTAATTTTCCATAAAATTTCCCCTAGAGAAACTGAGAGACTGCTAAAAAGCGCCGTCAAATTCTAGTTCTAGTCAAAGTTTATACAATTTCAAAGCTGAAAAAGAAAAAGAAAACCGAAACCAGTATTTTGGAGACTATAAAAAAGGAAGATCTTTCTTCCCTGTTTTCGCTTAAGAAAAAGATAAATGAACCCAATTTTACATTAAAAAGTCTCAGAAATCAAATGAATCCTTCGGTATATTACACCCAAAGTCCAAATAGATCCATATTTAAAGATGCAACATCGGAGAGGATCCAATGGAATCTTATGAAAATGCAACAAATACCAGAGAAGGAACTTCTCAAAAGTCAAAACACGACCGGATGTTTAATAACGCTTTCTAAAGCGCAGGTCTGAATTCGGGTTTCACATAAAAAACAGAGCATCGCCAAGAAACAGGGACAAACTGAAAACCTTTTTTGGACTAATCGAAACAAAGTGTGACCTTTTAAAAAACGAAAAGAACCCAGTCTCTCAAACTTAATTCCTGGGAAAGTTTCAATTCTAAAATAAAAAAAAAGTTACAAAAAAAATCTCAATGAAGAACTCGAATTTGAGTTCAAAAAAGTGTCAAAAAATAGAACTTTAACGTGACAGAGACGCATTAACCAAAGTGCAGCAAGGAGGAAAATATCATTTACCTCTGGCTTTTGCTTAAGCTCAGTAGAGTAGATATTGCTTTGGCTTTGAATTCAGAATCTCTCTTCCTATTTTCTCTCAAAAGAAATGATCAAAAAGGAGATATAAACAAGAGTTTTAATTTTCTTTCTCCTCTCCTCTGTGGTTTTTCAGTTGTTAACGAACGAAAACGCTTCTGCGGTTTGAAGCAGGACAACGGGAGGATTCTTAAACTGAAGAAAATAATAATTTAAAGATGAGAATTGCCAATCCTGTCCCTTCTTATTTTCTCATTTGGATTTTGTTTACTCTTTTATGAATAGTGCCTCGATTTTTATGAGTTGACTTAATTGCCCCTAAATATTTCGTCCTGCGAGTGGGAGAGCATTATTGCTCTGCAAACTTGGATTAGGCTTCTATTAAGGACACGTAATCATCAAAAAAAAATCAACAAAAACATTTCTTCCAAAAAAAAAAAATCAACAAAAACATGTACAAAGTAGTATTACTTTGTAATGGTCACTCCCTATTACCCAAAAAAAAGGTCACTCCCTGCTTAATAGTCATATTGATTGAATCCTAATACCGATCATAGTTGACATACATACATACAAATGTTGAAATTTTATCATGATAACATTTTTTTTAAAATTTCAAAATTAAGGTATCCCCGTGTCTTTTTGTCAGATAGAAGTCGTTTACTATCTTAACTAAGGCTCCTTTTGTTTGAACGGTGCGATATTTATAAACATCTTATTTAGCTTTTACTTCCTTAAGTACATATAATTGCTATCAGTTGGCTGACATGTCAAAGGAAAATGGTGGAAAAGTTATTTTTTTTTCACCCGAGGGCTTCGAAGCAAAGGGAGCCCAAGTGGTATCTCAACCAAATCACTTATTGGGATCGTCATTTCATTTCTTAATTTGTTCTTTTTTTTTTCTCCTTTTAAATCTTGCAAGTTGCAATTTATGTACAAGTCTCAAAGTCGTAGGAACTATATCATACATATATTTTGGTACATTTGAGAGCTATACTAGTACAAACATGAAAATTTGTAAGGATTGAGAATTAAGTTTCATAGTAATGAAAAATTAGAACTCTTAAAAAGAGGTGGATGATAAATTGATTAAATTAATTAATATTGGTATCAAAGTAGGAACCTATATATATTACATGTTGGGAGAAAAGATGATATTGAAATATATGGCTGTTAATTAGTTTGGTTTGTGATCTTATATGGTCCTTTCCGCAAATGCAAGAGACAAATATATGTTTAAAAGAAAAACTAATTATATGTTTACAATTAATATATGCTGGGGACAATTAGGCTTTAATTATATAATTTACGTCCAGTCGTCCACAAATCACAACTAAAACTCAAAGTGAGATTTTCTTATATCCAGCTATAATAATTGAGATGAGCTCCATTGTGGTTGCTTTTCTTCCTTTCTCCTCTTTGTTTTTTTTTTCTTTTAATTATGACTTAAAATTTAGAACAAAGATATGACTTTTTAATTCACCAAACAATTGAAATCAAGTGTCCCATATCCAGAAGAAATTAATAAATTTGATGCAATAACCGACTCTTAAGTCTTAACCCACCGCTTTCTGACTTTAATTCCGACCTCTTCTATTTTTGTAGGGTTTTTTTTTTTTTTCCTCCTTTGAATGAAAATTGAAATCCAACTGGATGAGGGCGTGCAACCTGCCGTACCAGTATTTGAAATAGAAGAAAGCTAGAAAAGAAAAGGAAACATGTAGAAACAGTCATCAAAGTATTCCAAATCTAGTTTACGTGAAGAACAAGTGAAATTTCCTGACCAACTCAATTTAATTGATTTTTTAAAGTAGAATAAGGGTATATAAATAAATAAATATAGTTAGTTGTTTGTTTTAAATAATTAAAATATTAAATATATATTAAAATATAAATGGTGATTAAACACTAATTTCTATAGATTGATTAAAGAAATATTAACCAGAGTGTTGATGTTTAAGACACTCAAATAAAACCAATTTTTTTTAATTCAAATGCTAATTATGGATAAGATTTTTTTTTTAATTTCAATTTCTTTTTCTACTCAAATCTTATGCTTACTTAAGACCTAATTGAAGATCCTTTTTATATATATGGTATCAGACCTAATTGAACATTATTTCTTTTTGATCACCCTATGATCCCATCATTTGCTTTGTGCTACACTTTTTTCCCTTTTAAACATACTTAGAATCAATAGCTTTTTGAAGTATACTTGAATCAATAGTTTATATATATATATTACAGTAATTAAAAAGATAAAATAAGTGATCGAAGTTTGAACGTGTGATATAATACATGAACATGAAATTTTTGGTCACGTACTTACTTTTACTTTAACTTTTATACCGTTAATTACTACTCCATCAGTCCCTAATTAGATGTCCACTCTTGGTCAACTAACACTAAACTTTGATCATTGTTTATAAAAAAAATATGTAAAATTTAATTTTTAAAAAATATGTGCTATAATTCAAAGTTTATAAGTGTTATTTTTAAAAATTATTTTGTTTTATATATTTTTTATAAACAATGATCAAAATTTAGTTTTGTTGACCAAAAATGGACATCTAATTGGGGATGGAGGGAGTATTTATTTCCTGTATACGAAAATGTAACAAATGGCTATCAATATCAAATTAAATGCGTGCGGATGATAAAGTGGAGAAGCACTAATAGTAGAAGCTCAACCGTTATTGTTTTTAGCATGACGTTTCTGTCTTTCCCAAATCCCAAACTAAATTTGGTTGCTTCTATATTTCGAGTTTGAAAAGCGTTTTTAGTTACAAAAGCAAAAACTTAGGAGAATTAAAGAGGAGTCGTTTAGTCGAAATATGAAAAGGATTTTCCATTTTCAGCACTTTTACATAAGTCATAAGCAAAGAAATTCCCAAGTTTTCCCAGTTTTCCTTCCATTCCCTTTAATGAGTTTAATTTAACTCTTCCAATCATAAAACGTTGTGCATTTTTTGACAAAGAAACGACTTAACCCTCATTCAGTTTGCTATTCACCGCCCCCTTTTGCTAAATACCGCCCCCTTTTTTCATAATTTTTGACACTTTTGCCCTTTGTTCCATTTTGTAACATTTCAAATCCTCTGAAATCTTCAAGCTAATTACTAACGTGAAACAAGTCGAAAACTCCGGAAATAGAATATAACGTGAGATTGAGATAACCCTGAATACCATCCTAATAAAACTAATAAACTATTAAACAATCCAAATCTAAAATTGGTTTAAAAGTCTAAATAATTAATTATGCTTGAGATTTGAGAATTTTGTCATTTTAATCAAGGTCCCACTAAATCCAAATTTCCCGGAATGATGTCATAATTAAACTTATACCGTCCGATCTGTCGTCTCAAAAGATCCGACGTCCAAGCTTTCCCCACACCACACATACTATTTCAGAACTAAATGGTGGAAAAGGTCATTTCCGTCAGACCGTCCAAAAAATAAGCATCACGCTCAGTATGGCACAAGCGTAATTTCATGAAAACAAAGAGGGTATTTCCGTCAAACTACTAGCCGGCTGTGTGTTTAATAATGGAAAAGGCGGGTGGAGTCGGAAAAGCATATTCGCATATCCAAGAAGAATTATTCTTAACGTGCAGCGTATATCCTCTCTAAATTGAAACCGGGGGCCCACGTTTTCCACGTAGGAGTACGGACAGATGAGGTGGCAAGGCAATTGGATCATGTTTGAGGCGGGAAACCGAAGCCGGGATCTTAGGACACGTGGAGTTTAAGATTACTTGGACTCCTATGGGCTGGGTGGTCATATGGCCTGATTGGCAAAAGGTGGCGGAGAAAGCACATAGAAATTTCCTTGTCTGGCGTTTTCCGGTCCAATTATAAACTAGGGGCTCATCGTCCTTTAAATTCTGTTTGGATTCTAGCATATTGATTGATTAGTTTTTTTTGGATATGTATACTATCATTTTGCTTTGGGTCACAATTGGAGGGCCAAGGTGATCGATCCCCAAGTCCCATTCCACCATTAATTAATTTATCTCTTCGATTCTTTTTACAAAAGGGATTAACATTGTCACGATCACATGATAATTGATAGAAACCGATGAATTCTTAGTTTCATGATCAAAGTTTAAATCTTACTAATTTTTAAGTACTGATCAGAATTGTTTGAATTGTTGATGGGTTGGAGTAGACATTATCTTTTGCGAGGGAGAAGGGAGGTCTTTTGATACTAATTATTAACCGGATGGACTAATCATTAACTAAGGCTTTAATAAAAATTTAAAAGATACTTGTAGTATTTTAAATTCGAATCCAATAGCAATAATACACTAGGGTAGTAGTATAAGACAATATTGTTCACGTTTATAATGTTCAAATGGAAATTTGTTTATTCATTGTTTTAGTGGGTTATGGCGTGCTAACCGCTAAGCTAAATCAGACAAAGGATAGTGGAAATTCCCAGACGTATGCACCAAAAGTGCATATAAAAATGACGTAATTATGAACTTAATTTGGTTTTAAGAATAAGAACAACTTTCGACGAATAATAATAAAAATTATATAGGAAAACCAGACATTTAAATTTTAAACTAAGTTTTGCTTTTTCTGCGTTTATCCATGATCATATAAAGAGAATAATTATCGACATTACCTCGAATATAGAACACTATATATATTGCATTTCTTGCTCAGCTTCTGTCCCTGCAAGCTCAGTCCAAATATGAAATACCAACCGTGATTAATTAATTAAATCAATTAATTAAATATATTGGAACCTAACTTATATGATGTATATAGCTATAGGTTGCATCCATGTCAATTTATTTAAATGCATAATAGCATGTGAATTGCTCAGTGACGTGTGGATAAAGGACTCTTTTAAACTTTTTTTCTCTGAGCTAAGCTTCTTCGTCCATGTTTGGTTTAGAATTATTTCGATTAATTTAGATTATTAGGAGTATTAATAATTAAGCCTATCGAATTTAAAGTGGTGATTACTCTCTCAACATCTATAATTTATGCACAAGACTAAAATTCAATTAGATTAGATCTCCTTTAAAAGAAAATGAACTTTTTTTCTAATTAACCTAGCAAGACAGAACTAATTATACTATAATTAAGCTTCCATTCATCTTTAGAAGAAAATTGAAAATGAAGTTAGCTATATTTTAATCTATATGTGAGCAACTAATTAAAAACAAAATTAACAAATAACAAAACCACGTATGTGTACGTACAATAAAAATAATTGATAAGATTAATTATCTAAGTGACATGTAATGATGTACATACTTTTTTTTAACTTAATATAGGTAGCAATTAGGTTGATTAATTGGGTTAAATCATTTTTTTTATATAAATTATGAATTATGAATTGCATGGTTTCAACTCTCACGAGTCCAAAATGTCAAGATTCCAACCATATATATATATATATATATATATATATATATTTATTTATTTATTCATAATATAGCTCGTAGATTTCACTAGAAAATCCATCAATTCGGATTATGCAATATTTTCTTATAGAATTGCTCGATACAAATTTAACTGTACTGGATTTTTCTATATTGTTAAACACATAATAATTGAATTATTGAGTCGAGAGAGTTCGAGATTTTGAAGCACAGAAAATTGAGATCTAATCAGGCATCGATCATATCATTATCTCCTTTTTTCTTTGCTGAGAATCATGCATTAATATTATTGGATGATGATATTGTTGAAGGGGACGATCGATGTGATATATGTGGAAGAACAATCCAAGATACCCAATAATCATTCTTGGCTTCTGGGCACTGTTTTGTCTGGTCTATTCCTTATGTCGAAGGCCTTTTCATATAATGTTCATTTTTCCAGAAATGGAAATTGAAACAACTCAAGATAAGAGAAAGTACTTGGAAATTTCGTCCTTGTGGAGTTTTTCTGTTCATCATATATATATATATATGGGGACTGGGCGCCTTTGGATTTTGCATTGATTAGTCTTTGGATATTTCCATCACACTTGAAGGGGAAGACCCTACTATCCCTATACTACGTATACCCCACAAATCTCTTTGAACCTTTTTGGGTTCAAATTAAATTCATTGACAATATTAATTTGTAAATTAAGGACACACTAGAAGATTTATTAGGGGAAAAATAAAAAATGTTTCTTTTGCAAATTCCACTATGAACAAATGATCATAATTAAATATTAATAGTAATATATACAATTATAATGTTTCTTCTTTTGATTAGAAAAAGTTAAAGGCAGATGAATTGTAGTTTTCCTATTTTCAACACAAAATACAAGTGGGCACACAAAATGAGATGGTGGGCGTGACCAAATTTCCACCTTGTTTCTTCGAATGGTTTGAAAAATCATGCCTTTATCTTAAATTTTCCATTTCGATATTAACACCATAAAGGAAAAAATAGAGTCATTCACTTTTTGGAGGGCGGTTGAATTTTCTTAAACGGCTGCTAAAATTCTAGCACTACATATATTATTACTATACGGTTGAATTTGAGTACTACTATACTATATATATGTCAAATATAAAGTTACCATATATATATATATTTTATATGTATAAATTCTATAAGCCAACCACTGAAAAGTGAAAACAGAGCCGCCATATATTGCTGGTATTGAGAAGCGACTGCGCATCTCACTTAAATTAATTGTATCTTATTGATAAGTTTAAAAAAGATTGGTGTAATTTTTAAGAGAAAATTGATGATTAGAGATTTTGCACATGGTTTTTTCCATTAGCCCAAACCTGTTGACTCATTAATTCTAATTTTACATACGAAAAAAGATATTTTTTGTTGTTGAAACTTGAAAATATATGGCACCTAGCTCGAATATTCTAACTTTTGGGGATAAACGTTTCTCTCAATTGAAAAAAGAAAGAATGTCTTTTTTTTTTTTTTGAGTAATAAAGAAGTAAATAAATATATAAATAGTGTTTGGTGCAGAGTCATGTGTCAAAACAACTTAAAATGATGTATTTTAGCCTTTGGGCTTGGGTGGACGGACTGCCATTGTTTTGGATAACGGCTATTTAGGCATGGGCTCTTACCTCATATATATGCCATGGCAGATGGCAGTGCTTGGACGTTTTTAATCGTATGCTTGTCCATTCATTATTATATAATAATAATGGAATAAAAATATGAAAAATAAAACTTCATATTCTATCTATCAAAAAGAAAAGACATGGGCTCCCACATATATATATATATAGCCAGAGATCTAATTTAATGACGTTACACAAAAAGACATTCTTGTTTTGATTTCATGAGGCTTTTCTTCTCATATATCTGAAATCTACCAAAGAGGAAAAGAGCAAAATTATCAAATCTTCTAACTTCTTTCTTAACTAACTTATTGAATACTATTAAACTCCAAAGATAAAATGGAATCTAAGGATACCCCTCATTATATATAGGCTGACCAACGGTATTTCTTGTTAGATTTTTACCATAATGCAACTCGTATCAAATCTATCAATTACATAAATTGGGTAATTATAAGATTTATCAACATTATTATGGGTTAAATCAATCTACCTAATTATGTTAATTGAGAGAGATTTAAGTACATTTAATAGTCAAGTAAATTTCAGCAAGTTGATACTAGATTAAATAACTACATATATAAATTGATCATAAGAGGAAGAAATCAATTTGTTCTCTTCAACTTCGTGTTCATAGCTGATAAAGATCCTCCATGTTTTATGCCTCAAGATTAATTTACATTTCTTGCTAATTTTTTTTTTTAACTCCTAGGTATTTCAATTTTCAATAATTTGGTTTAAAGTATGTACATATGATATGAATATCTTGAAGAAGGTATATCTTTTGTTCGTTGATGAACATTTAAAAGTTTGTTCACCGTTGTTGGCCTAGTGATCACGTTCACCCAGATAATAATTAGACTATTTCCAATGTAAAGTTACCTTTTGGCACATACAGTTATAAAGTATATATATATAGAGGCAAATTATACAATACACCGTCGGTGGAGTTTAACAGACTACACAAGCGGATCTTGAAGGGTGACATGTGTCCTCTAGGGACTAGATTCAAATATTTAAAACTTAATTAATTCAATAAATGGACATGTTTGGCCAAAAAAAATAAATAGATATGTGTCAACTCCACAACCCGCTTGTGGAGTCCAAAACTTACACCGCCGGTGTATCAAATAATTACCCATATATATATAGCATAATAACTATGGTTTGGTTTCTTTCACTTTAGTAGCACTTGACGTATAGGTCTGTTTTTGATTAACCAAAAGGTGTATATATATATTTGTGGGGTTAGCTACTGGAATGGAACCAACCGAAATTGAGCAGAGCACTGCACATTATCAGAAACTAATAAAAAGTTTTCATTTTCAGCTCGGATTGAAAGTGGGCTTAATTGAGCCTGCTTGACTGGTTGTGCTTCCGAGAAAGGCCTAAAGCCCAGTACTTGGGCTTATGAGTCCATATTCATAATTTTCATTCTTTTTATATTATCTTATCTTTTCTGTTTTTGTATGTTTATTATTTTTTTTTACACTTTTAGTTCTAAACTTCTAATCTTAAAATTGAATTATGGTCCATAGTCATGGTGCATTATGATTAATATTATATACAAGTTGATAAATGATAGAGTCATATTAAATTCATGTTTCTATCTAACATTTCGTTGAGGGAAAAAGTGTATGTACTTTCCTATTCAAAGAGCTGTCTGTGAAATAATTTTCCTTTTTTTGAATAAAAGAAAAGAAATTCCATGTTCATGTTTAAAATACCTTTCGATTACAATTTAAATTTGTCAACATCTTTTCTTTTTTTTTTCCCCTCTAAAAGATATTTTAAAAAATGTCAAAATTTATCTTTTCAAAACTTTAGGTCACTCCAAAGTTGACAACCTCAACCTCACATTTAATGTTTCATTTACAAACAATTAGTAATTTGCAAGATACAAATACTGTTAACAAAATTTAGCTTATTTGATGAGTTTATGAGACATTGATTACTGATAGTTAACATGCATAAACTTGCTAATTTGATCCTATGGGGTTTCTGATTTTATCTTTTCCAAGACTACTCTTAACTAAATTTAGTGATCTTGTTTGTTCCCTTTGAATCATTTAGTAAAGCACTTTGATCATAAAAGCAGCCATGGCCAAATAGTCAAAAACCTAATATAAAAAATGCAAAGATCATTAAACCAGGAAAGTAATCAAGTAGAGAGGATAGTTTTGTTTTTGTTTTTGTTTTTTTAATGAAAAGGAAACAGAGTACTATATATCTGGCAAAGAAAAATTAATATTCTAATTTCTAAGTACAAAACAAGAAAAGCATTGCATATATGGTATTATAATAAACAATGATTATGGATAATTTTCAATTTAAAATAATTGAGAATAAACCTTTCTCTTCCAATTTAAATTTTCATTCTTTTCTCAAATCTTCGGATTTATGCCTAATCAAGCTCACTCATTTGACAAATATCAAAAATCCTCTGTTTTGTATAGTACTGCACAATATTAATGCACAGAAAAAAAAAGGAAAAAGGAAAGCAAGCAACAGTTAAAAGCTCACACAATTTACATATTCCAACTTCCACTCTGTTTTTCACTTTAAACCAGCTAAGCTAGCTAACTCTAATAAATTTATCATCATGCCTTACTTATTTCCATTGCATGACTATATATAGTCTCGACCACTATATCCTAGTTTCTGACCAAAAAAAAAAAGACCACTATATCCTAGTTTAAAAAATAAAAATAAAAATTATTGCGGTTCAATTCAATGAGCAGCCGTGGCAAACTTAAATTGCAATTTTGATGATGAGCTTTCAAAATCAGACCGTCACGTGGCATGCAACAACTCAGAAGAGTAAAATTGGTTCTTAATTCTTATAGAAAACCTCTTGAAGTTTGGAGATCTCCAAAAAGAGGCGGTGACGGTTCTCTGTCTCTCTCAAATTTCGTAGCCGCAGATTAATTAAAGGAAACAAAGATTAAGTCTAAGTTTATTTATTAACCAATAATAATTCAACAAATTAAAGTTTTGTTAGTAGAATGTTTGTCATCTCTCAAGTTATAGCTCCACGTTGCAGAGAAGGAACAGCCCTAGTACATTTACAAAAAGGAATAAGAAATGCATGCTGATCGGTTCGTGGAATAACCCTTTTCAATTCAATATATATACTTCTAGACTTCTTCTTCATATATCTCTTTCTGATCTTTTCTCTCTCGGTTTTTGTTAGTAATTTTAATCCTAGAAAAATTGTAAAAAAATAAGCATTAATTGGGATTTTTACTATATAGTCTTAACTCCTACTATGCTTTGGTAATCCTCATCCTTGTAAAATAAGTAATCCTTTTAACCTTCGATTTTAAATTTTAATTTATATAGAAATATATATATACCATAATCCAACTTTAATTTATCTTTTTTCCCTCAATCTCTTGTTCTGTTTCAGCTAAAAGAAGTAACATAATTAAAAGAAGTCCATGAAAGGGAATAAGAGATCATCATCCTCATGTGAGGGTTTGACTAGATTAGGGAAAGGAAGAAGAAGAAGAAGAAGAAGCAAAAAGAAGATGTCTCCAACAATTTTCACCATTCCAAACGAACTAATTACAGATGTTGTAGCTCGGGTTGCTTCTTCTTCATTCTATGATTTCTTTGATGTCAAATTAAGGTGTTTTTTCTTCTCCTTCATCCTATATATGATTCCAAACTTTATATTATTTAATTTGTTTTTATAATATATTTGTTTATAACGATATTGCAGTTGCAAGGGTTTCTATCAAATTGCTAATGACAAGTACATACTTCAACGTGTGTCGCTTGACAATTTCCCAATCATCCCTTGGCATCAATCAAAAAAATCTGCTAAACAAACTTTATTTTTGGAAGAATGCAAAAAGAGTGGGCATCCAGAAGCTTTATACAGGAAAGGGGTGGTATGATTATCAAATATTCAACTCTTTTTTTACTTTTTCCCCATTGATTTTAATGCTTATTAATAATAATATAATAATATATCTTGATTAATCAGGTTGATTACTTTAGTTTTTCAAAGGAAGAAGAAGGGTTAATTTGTTTAACAAGTGCAGCAAAAGCAGGACATCTTGGAGCTTCATATGTGCTTGGTGTTATTTTATTATGTAAAGGCCAAGAGCAAGAAGGGAAAAGACTCCTAAGCTATGTAAGATCAAAAAAGGGTATAACAGAAAGTAGAGGGAAATTAAAAGAGATAATGAACAAAATCTGGGTGAATAATAATTTGTTGAAACCAAAGAGTATTAATGGGTGTCCTATGCAAGACCAACATAGAAGAAGAAAAGGGTGGCCAAGTGACAATGAAGAAGATGTTGATTGTGAAGATTGTAGATGCGACTTGGAAGTCACTTTTGTTTCTAATTTGGTACGTGGAATTGTAACTTACTAATGGTGATGCTTCCATGGAAGTTGTATATAGTTTTTATTTTTATTTGTCCTAACAGAAGATTAGGAACTAGATAATGCTTAATTGCATAATACTATCCATGTAATTTATGTTTAATTGCATCAAGAACAATTTATCTGCAGAATTTGGGAAAAAGAACATAAATAACTTGTTTACTGTGTTTTACCATTCGGCAATGATATGATCACTTTCAGAAATTGAAACCAGAATACCACAATTTAGAAATCAGAAACTATAAAAACTTTTAAGAACATTTTCAGATAACTCAGAAAGAAATTTCTATATTAGCAACGTTTCATAAGAGTTTTACATTTGAAAAACAGGACATTTATTTTCACAAACAAAAGCATAAAACCCCCAAAAACCCTACTAGGCAAAGTTATCTACTAAAACTCCAAAAGCCCAGAACAGCAAAATCAGTTGACTTGGACCTGAATTACATCTTTCTTTTCTTCCTCCTTGATCTTGGGCACAGTCACTTTGAGCACACCATTCTTCATCTCAGCCTTAATCTGATCCGTCTTGAAAATTTTCTCAGGCAAAGTGATTCTGCTTGTGTATCTCCCGCCACTCTCCTGATCATCTTCATTTTCTTTGGGTGCCTCGCCTTTGATGATCAGAGTGTCCTGTTCCACGGCGACCTTGACATCCTCTTTCCCGAGCCCCGGCATGTCGATGCGGAGGTTCAAGGCCTCCTCTGTTTCCTTAGCGTCCCAGCTACGGCGGAGTCCGCCACTCATGCCACGGGATGCGGAGAGCAGAGGATTTTCCATGAACTGGTCCATCATGTTCAGGACTTGGCTCAGCCTCCTTGTGGGAGAGAAAGGATCAAACACCCCTGAAGAAAAAAGGAGAACGAATTAGTATAAGATTTCAGAAATTTGTCAGATTATATAAAAGTATTTGAAAGAAACAGAGAACGATTGACAACTACCAGCGAAGAAGTCATCGCCGCCGCGACGAGAGAGTGAATTACGGCCGCGGTGGTCATCGAGATCACGCTCATCACCGTCATCGAACTCGCGCATGGCGTTGGTGTTGAAGAGTCTGGATGTGGATGGTGCAACGGCCATGGGGCGGATTACGCGCATGGAGCTGGGTAAGATGTTAGAAGAAAGGAGCCTTTTGAGAGCCAAGGAAGAAGCCATTGTTGCTGATTGCTGAACAGAGGAATCTCGAAGGACGATTGAAGAGCACGAAGAAAATTTACGAGCTAATTTTGCGCTTTGTGACTTTTCTGGCTTTGGAAAAATGAGGTGCAGAGGTTTATATTACAGTGGATGGAAGCTGCTGGAGAGAAATTTCTAGAAGGATGCTTTGCTCGCTTTTTCGCGATGCTCTGTTAATTAGATGATTCTCGAAGCGCACACGTCAGATATTTTCTCAAGATCTGCTTGGTTCCCAAGAAAATAAGAAGCGGATATACATGGACCTTTTTTTTTGGGCTTTAGGCCCATTGCTTCGCAGATTTTTAATTGCGAAAATAATTTGAAAAAAAAAAAAACGCTCGTTTTATTTTTAAAGAACTTCTGAGAACGACGTCGCATGGACCATTGAGGCTTCTCCCTGAGACCCACGCCCCTGCTAATACCGGAAGCCAACTTCCATATCTTCAGTTTGTCACCGTTTACCACCTGCGAGGAATACTTTCCCGGAAAAGAATCGTCTTCTCATGAATCGTAAACTTTAGAGCTCGGCAAAAGAAGAAAGAATGATGTTGGATCTAGGTCCGTATTCGGACGAGAAATTCGATCCGAAGAAATGGATAAACTCGGCGTGCAAGAATCGGCACCCTCAGGACTCCCTCGACAAGCATATGGTGGATCTCGAGATGAAGCTACAAATGATCTCCGAAGAGATTGCCGCTTCTCTCGAGGAGCAAAGCGCTTCCGCCCTCCTCCGTGTTCCTCGCGCCACCCGTGACGTCCTCCGCCTCCGTGACGATGCCGTTTCTCTGCGCAATTCTGTTGCCGGAATACTCGACAAGCTCAAAAAGGTTTGCTTTTTCCCTGCCAGATCTTATCTCATTTCAGTGTTCCTTCAGGCTGTTGGATCTCGAGCTAGTGACGGAAACTTGAATTGTTCCTTGTGCATTGCGTACTAAAATCATAGTATTGTTTCCAATTCAAGCTTAATTTAAATTGAATTCCTTCAAAATACAGAATTTATCTAAATTTAACTGATTGAGTAGTGTGACACTTCATGTTCTTTATATTCCAAGGCTATGAAATAGGATTTAGTGTAGATTTGAAAATAATATTAACTCTTCATGAATTCCAGATGGATTTCTTTTCCTTTTAGTGATCTTGCAACCAATTGGCTCTTATTTGCAGGCTGAGGGATCCTCAGCAGAGTCTATAGCTGCTCTAGCTGAAGTTGATACTGTAAAGCAGCGAATGGAAGCTGCCTATGAGACGCTGCAGGTGAGTATTGTTGATTATTTATGATTCTGATCAGTTATGTATTAACTTTCAAGATCATGTTAATATTTATTCTGTTTGTATATGCAAAAATAGGATGCTGCAGGGTTAACACAATTGAGTGCAACAGTGGAGGATGTGTTTGCTAGTGGAGATCTTCCTCGTGCTGCAGAAACCTTGGCTGACATGAGACATTGCTTGTCTGCTGTTGGGGAGGTAACCATATTTTAGTGTGTTTTATAAGATGTTATCTAGTTTGTCATCCATAAATTTCAATGTTTTAATATCTCTCCTTGAATTTTCTGTTTTTAGGTTGCTGAATTTGCAAATATTAGGAAGCAACTTGAGGTCTTAGAGGATAGATTAGACAAAATGGTACAGCCTCGGCTTACGGATGCATTATCCAATTGCAAGGTTACTAATTTCTTCACCATCCCTTTATTGCTTTTATAAATTGCAATTGCATCATAATAGATTGCTCTATTCTATTCTACCTATCATGGCAATACAGGTTGATATTGCTCAAGATTTGCGAGGAATTCTTATTCGAATTGGAAGATTCAAATCTCTGGAGCTGCACTATACAAAAGTTCACCTAAAGCCCATAAAGCAGCTCTGGGATGATTTTGAGTCTAAGCAGCGAGCTAGTAGGCTTGCTAATGATAAGAGTGAAGTTGAAAGAATATCAAGCGGCAATGAATATCAGTCAAGTTCTATGACAGTTTCATTTTCAAGTTGGTTGCCAAGTTTCTATGATGAGTTGCTGCTCTACCTTGAACAAGAATGGAAGTGGTATTTTTCACATTCCAATGCTTCAAGTTGTTTTAATTCCCTGTTTCCAATTTATTATAAATTTTAAACAATATATGCATCTGCTAAATTTCTGCAGGTGTATGGTTGCTTTTCCTGATGATTATAAAGCCCTTGTCCCAAAGCTACTCATGGAGACTATGGCAGCTATTGGGTCTACTTTTATTTCCCGCATCAACCTTGCCACTGGAGAGGTTGTTCCTGAAACAAAAGCACTTGCAAAGGGTATTGCTAGCTTTCATGATATTCTTAAGTGGTTGTTGCTATAATTAATCCACTCGTCTGATTTTAAGCTAAGGTTAGCCCCTGATTTTTGTATCCTGACATTCCTTTTTATTGACTTCAGGTATATTAGATATCTTATCTGGAGATCTGCAAAAGGGAAGTAAGATTCAGACTAGGCATCTTGAAGCCCTGATTGAGTTACACAATATGACAGGAATCTTTGCAAGAAATATCCAGCACTTATTTTCAGAATCTGATCTCCGAGTTTTAATGGACACACTGAAAGCAGTGTACTTTCCATATGAATCATTTAAACAGAGGTAAGTTATTAGAAGCGTAATCGAAGGATGCAAAGTCTTTTTGGGTCCTCTCTCCTATTTCCATATCTAGAGGTGCAAAACAGATTCACCTAGTTCTTGGCTATCTGTCATACTCGTCAGTGTATAAAGTCTGCTTGTACTAGAAATTGTGCTGTGTATGTTTTAATCACTGTCATGATATTACTCTATCCAAGTTCCTTTTAGGTTTAGACTTTTTTCTTTCTTTCTTTGTTTTTTTAAAAAAAAAAAAAATTTAAATAAGCAGAGGAAAATGTGGCCCGTTCCTATATCTGCATCATTTCTGATTCTTGCAATTTTATCTTGTTTTATTGTGACAGAATATTTTGGTGTTCTCTGTTTGTTAACTAGTAACTGGATATGTTCTAGGTATGGACAGATGGAGCGTGCTATCCTCTCCTCTGAGATTACTGGGGTGGATCTCAGGGGAGCTGTCACTCGTGGTGTGGGAGCCCAGGGGATTGAACTCAGTGAGACAGTTCGAAGAATGGAAGAATCTATTCCTCAAGTTATCGTACTTCTTGAGGCAGCTGTAGAGAGGTGCATTAGCTTTACTGGTGGTTCAGAGGCAGATGAGCTAATTCTCGCACTTGATGACATAATGTTACAGTACATTTCTACCCTCCAAGAAACTCTCAAATCACTTAGAGCTGTGTGTGGAGTGGATCACAAGGAAATGGGCTTGGACAAGAAGGAAGGGGCTCAAAATTCAAGAAAAGTCGACTTGGTCTCTAATGAGGAAGAGTGGTCAATTGTTCAGGGGGCCTTGCAGATACTCACAGTTGCAGATTGTCTAACAAGCAGATCTTCCGTCTTTGAGGCATCCTTGAGAGCTACTCTGGCTAGATTGAGCACAAGTTTGTCATTCTCAGTATTCGGTTCAAGTCTGGATCAAAACCACTTACATATCATGAATGATGATGGAAATGCGGAGTCAACCTTGGGTGGAAGGGCTGCCTTGGATGTGGCAGCTGTGCGGCTTGTTGATGTTCCTGAGAAGGCCCGGAAACTGTTCAACCTTTTAGATCAGGTATATATATATATATATATATATATATATATGAAAATAAACTATTATGTACTCCCATGTCTGTCTTCTGCTTTGCTCACAAGTTATTTTCTTGATGCCAGTAGTAAGGAATTGTGTTACTGTTTAAATTACTCTCTTTCCTGCTGTGCTAATTCTCCATCTTATAGAGGCTAGTTTTATTTGTTGCTGCAAGTTGATGATGATAACTTCACTGTTGTGCAGTCTAAAGATCCCCGATTTCATGCACTTCCACTGGCATCCCAACGGGTAGCAGCATTTGCTGAAACAGTTAATGAGCTTGTTTATGATGTTCTCATATCTAAAGTACGACAACGTCTCAGCGATGTGTCTCGTTTGCCCATCTGGTCTGCATTAGAGGAGCAAAGTGCCCATCCTCTTCCAACATTCAGTGCATACCCTCAGCAATACGTGCTCAGTGTCGGTGAATATCTTCTTACTTTGCCCCAACAATTGGAACCACTTGCTGAGGGCATTCCTAGCAGTGATGCCAATAATGATGAAGCTCAGTTCTTTGCAACAGAATGGATGTTCAAGGTAATGGTCTATCCTCTTTAACTGTAAATCATTTAATATGTGCACTAACCGTGAACGAGTAATAAGCCATTAGTATATATATGTATATACAGTTATATTTTTTAGACTGAATTCTTTTTACATCTCCATGTAACTAATATGATGTATTCTCATTCGACCTGTGTTGGAAAGGTTGCTGAAGGTGCTACTGCCCTGTACATGGAGCAGCTCCGCAGTATCCAATACATAACAGATCGGGGAGCACAACAGCTCTCAGTTGATATCGAGTACTTGAGCAATGTGCTTTCTGCTCTTTCAATGCCAACCCCACCAGTTCTTGCAACATTTCAAACCTGCCTGGGAACCCCTAGAGATCAGTTAAAAGACCTATTGAAATCGGATTCTGGCAATCAACTTGACCTTCCAACTGCAAACCTCGTGTGTAAGATGCGGCGTGTGAATTTGGATCAGTAAATTTTGCTCAAAGTTATTAGTATTTTTTTTTCTCTATATAAATTTTGTACCATTAACATACATACCATAATTGATTTATATTTTTTCTTTTATATTTACCAATAAAAATTATATGGCGGTCTCTCACCATTTTACGTTTCATCTGATTTCAAATACTACACAACATTAATTTCCCAATTCTCGCCTTTCTTCCGTTTACATCATTCCTGGCGAATGTTTTTTTTTTTTGCCTGCCAAGGGAGTGGGACGTCACGTCACTCTAAGTTGACTTGAATTACCAACTTTTTTTCCTCCCCTTTTGCTCCTCAAAGTCCAAGGTAAATGTAGAGAAATCCCGCGTTAAAATAATGCCAAGTGTTTTTTTTTTGACAAGATAATGCCAAGTTTAAGAACAGAACAATCATCCAAAATAAAGAATTCTTTCCCGATTCCTTCTTTCAAAAAATTATAAAGAAACCAGAACAAAGAAGAGTTCGCAATTTTGCTAAAGAGCAGGCTAAATGATGAAGAAATTGAAAGAAAAAAAATAGTAGAAGAAAGATTTAGATGAAATCAATATTTCTGCACTGGGTTACCTTTGTCCAATGAATTATGAAAGAGACAATTCGTTCCAATAATAGATGGAAAAAAAGAGAGAGAGAGAGAGAGTTCAGAGGTTTCATTTTTGCAGAGACCATTCGTGATTGCAAGAGAATTGGGAGGAGGAAGAAAGTTCCACTACAAACCAATTTATTTTGATTGGATAACCCTTACCATTGGATTAAATACTGTACACGTGTTATTAATCTATTATGGGAGCCAGATCCGTTCCTCAAAGTCAAAGTTCACTTACCAATCTTGAGATCATTCCAAGTAGTTTAAATAAACAAACCATAGTTCTTTATTCTTTATAATAATAATAAACCATTCGTCCATAACAAAACCCCAGAAACAGACGTACGAGAAACTGTTATGCAGTAACTCTGTAAATAGAAGTAAACAACACCAATAACGTGGCTCTGAAAGTGAGTCATTACCAATAATCTCATGTATCGATAACACAAATAAGAAGGCTTCCAAATTCCTGGTTTAACTGTATCATCTTAGATCTTATGCAAGGGGCCTCTGCTTCAGCTGTTTGTAAAATGAAAACAAATGGGCGTTGCTTCTTCCATTGAAATGGAGGGAGGAAAAAATGGCTGCATCTTGTACATGGAAGACGGATTTACAACATGGAAAACTCTCTTTTCAGCTTTAGGTACTAAATAAACGAAGTTGTTTCTGAATCAGATCATGAACTTTATACTAAGTAATCCATCACAAATAATACGAGCAAGAAATCACAAATAATCGCATAGGGTTCCATAAATGTGAATTAGTTGGTTACCTCAAAATTGAGAAGAGATCATCTTTCTCAGCAGCTTGACTATAGATGAGCATATAAAGGAAGAGGATAAGATAGATATCATGACAATGTCCAGACATGCATTATATAAATTTAGTCCATACCAGATAAAATGGAATTACAGTAACACCGTTATACCTACCTCAACCCTTTTCTTCTAGTAGTAATTTTGATGAAAGGGAGTTGGTATCGTCTCAACAAAGCTGTGAGATCCCAAGAAAAAAGTTTCACCCATGGTGACAAAATTTAGCACTGACACCAAAAGCACACGTTTGTGAACTAGTAAAAAAAACAAAGAGGTCTACCTCATTGGTTTTCAAAGTCCAAACATCTATGTACAGAATGCTAATATCGACGAACTGGACTTCTTGAGGACCTCCTGCGACTATGTCTACCAGGGGAACGTGACCTGCTACGATCCTGGTGCCTATCCCTGCCACCATCTCTTCCATTCCTGTACCTCGAGTCCCTCTCTCCCTCCCTACTACCTCTACCATTCCATTCTCGAGACCTTTCACGATCGGAATCACGTTCCCGATATCGGTCCCGATCCTTCTCTCGATCACGATACTTGTCCCCGTCACCTGAATCACTTCTCCTCCTCCTACTCTCATATTCCTTTTCCCTCTGCTTTCTACGCTCTTCAGCTTCTTTCTCTCTAGCTAATCTTTCCTCTTCCCGTGCTTTCTTCTTTGCTTCCTGGAAAATTCATTCAGGTTTTTTATTCACAGCAAAACGATAAATGAACTAATCCTCAATTCATTCTAGGAAGCAACACTTACCTTGTGCTCAGTGATGAAATCTCGAACCATACCATAACCAATATGCTGCTTTCCTGTAACATGGGATTGAGTCCTCTCAATAGCATCATTAGCTACTAGAAAAGATCCACAAACCTCACATAGAGCCATTTTTTTCTCCTGAGCAAGCATCAATACTTTATCATTTTGTGGTTGAGTCAAGGCCGTCTTTTCAGCATTAAGCGCCTCCACCTATGAACAAAAATATTAATGACAAAAAAAAAATCTTAACTGCAAATATTGACGAATTTAAAAATCATGAATAAAAAGAATTAAATAATCAATGATTGAAAACAGGAACATAGTTTCATAGGTGATAAAATGCTTCTGTACTGGATGAGGCAACACTCAGAGACCAAAATGTTATATACCTACACAATTATAAACAGAGAATGAAAATTCTTAACAGCACCTTTCTCATAAGCGCCTCTGCTTCATCCACCTTTCCAGCTTCACCAAGGGTTTCAACTTGTTCCAGCAGGTTTTTTATTTTTTCCTCCAAGACAGATAGCTGTTCTGACTTTTCTGTAGATAATGGAGCAGGTGGTGCTGGTTCCACCTCTTGAGCAAGGCGTTCTCGGCCACGCCTAACTCTTCTGTCAAGGTCCATTACCTAGAGCAGAGAAGGCATGTTAGGAATATATGAAAATATTATAAACTAAAAGGGATAATAGGTAGTAAAGAGATGCCAATGGAACCCACCAATTTCTCACAAAACTGAGCCAGTTCAACTTCAAACTTGGGCACGTAAGCATCGTGTCTCGGAGAGTTCTCAAAACTAGTCACAAATTTCACACCATCTTAAAACTGAAGCATGATAATATTATCACAAATTATGCAGAATACAAGATTAACACTATGGTCACAAGATCCAAAAGGAGATTGCCCTGAAGCCCAGGGGAGAGAGCGGGAATCTAATATGACATAGATCCCATAGCACGATTATGAAAACCTATGTTGATCAGATAAGGCATATATCTCATAAGGACAAAACAACCTCCATAGTCAGAGGCTCCAATGCTCATTCACAATCTAGTTTGCAATTGAAGCAAGATATAACATGCAACTTGCAGGAGAAAATAACAAGCGAGTAAAGGGCACAAACAGATGTAGCAGCAAGAACATATTACACAATTGGGCTTTATAGAGTCACAGGATTTTACATCTTTAAGTTGATAGAAGTAACAAGATCAACCAATACACCCATGGAAGACAAAACAGAAACATGGTATCTTAAAATCTCTACTATGTTTAACCCGTGTTGATCATTTTTTTATATGTCCAAAAGATAAAACTACAAAGCCCATAGAGGAAGGATGGTCACCAATTTTATTACAAGAGCTTCAACAGTGAATTAAAATGATTCACCAGGTATTATTCAATTAAAACTCATGGCAACTCATAATCATAAGGACATATCTGACAATTCCTTGCAATGCATTTGATATGCAGTTTTTACGAGTTTCATAAACTATACAGCATCTCAAATCTACTTTCGGAGCCAAGAATTATCATCCTTTCTTTTCGACTGATATTACTACAGATACAACAGTAACCCCTCTAGAAAAGCTAAAACTTCACAAAAATACTAATCAACATGTTTTCCCTGTATTTTTTTGCTACTTTCCTCTTGCAACGAAACCATCTAATCCTTGAACATATCAAATGAGGAGAGAAGAGTAGACACAGAAAGCAAACCATATGCAGACACCCAAAAGAAAAATCAAAATGAACAATATTTTGAGACCAGAACAAAAAGCAAAGGATATATTTTCAGTAGGAAGAGAAAACTACTACTTTATGTCCATCATCCACTGCCCTTATAAGGATGTAAAGACATACTCACAACTTTTTTGCAAGTAAACAAGGCCCATTTATCTCTAATGATGTAGAACATGGTAGCAAAGTCTTTAATTAAGGCTCTAGAGGAAGGGGAATTCATTAACAAGGACTAAGCATCCAATGGTATGAGTACAAGACATTATCAACTACTTTATGAACTTATCAAATTATATTCTCATGACTATTAGGACTACAAAAACACATAGAATATATAGTGTTTTTTAGCTTTCCCTCGAAGAATGAATTTGATATCTTGAACATTTCTTTGCGAGAAAAGCCATAGGTTTTAAAAAGGATTTGACATAAGATGTCCCAGATGCCTGATGCATGGGGAGAGAATCAATAAATCGAGTTACCAAGCAAACATCCTATATTAAAGAGGGTTCAATTATCTCCCTACCCCTTGCAAGGATCTGATCAAAATGTTTAGATCAGTTACCTCAAAAAGAAAAACCAGCAACACCTTAGCATACCGCGTGTAATGCATATTTAAGTTCCATCCTACATGGACATATGAAGCAGCTAACTTAATGAGGAAAATAGAAGATCAATAATATTTGGGGAAAACAGATCATTTTGATCATAGGTTTACTATTAAACAAGAAGGCTAAGCAATGTAAGAAACCAACAAAATAAACACAGGCATCTAGATAGCTCATTGTGATACATTTGTACAAAAGAAAAAACAAAATTTTGTCTTAACATAGAATAGAAATCCGGAAAAGAAAAACGCCCATTCAATCACACCTTTCTTTCAACTTTTGATCATGAACTTTAGGGCATGGTCCTGGTACACAAAAAACAACACCACCACAAAACAATAAAATAGTTAATAAAGAGTCGCATTTCCAAACACCAAATGAAGTTATAGTTACTACTGTGAAATAATGCATTATCTAAGTAAGAAATAAATAGAAGGAGAAAACGCACCGAGATCACTGCGAGTGTTGACGAAGAGGTCGTGAGGACAAAAGCGAACCATATAAAACCCACAAACCTCTTTATCATCCCATCGAAGTTCCCTATATCCCTTTCTCTCTTCCTCCGTCAAATTACGAGCTACAAAATTTCAAAAATCGGCAAACAAAACAGAAAATTACCTCACTCAGTAACAAGAAATTAAACTAATATGATACAATATACTATAATAAATAAATAATTCATAATACCTGTTCCCATGAGTTCATCAAGCAAAGCTCGCTGTGCGTCCATGGCTTACCGTTGAAATAGATAGAGAGGTCTGAGAAATTTGGCAAATTTGAGTGAATAGATACCTATTTTTTGAAACAAGAAAATGCAAATTGAATGATAATTGAACTGAATCTGGAGAGGTTTAGGGTTTTTGATGAAGGGAAGGTTGAGTGGATTTTAAGGCAACTGTGAACTGTGAAGTGTTTTTGTTATCTGGGGTTTGCGTCTTTATAGTTGGGAGTTGGGACTTGAGAGAGAGAAAGGCTGTAAGGAGGAAGAGTCTGAAACGGCGTCTTCTTTAAGCAAAAACGACACCGTCATTGACCTAGACAAATGCCAATGCCAATATATGCCATAAGGCATAACTCATAAGGCAAAGAATTTCTGGACTAAATGACGGTCCGGTTTGATAAAAATATCACAATTCACAATAGTACCAAAAGGCCCAAAATTAAAATTTAAAAGCTCTGAAAGCTTTTAAAAATAATGGCTAAATTGCTCGTTATAAAAAATGCCAAAGAACTTTTGAAAAAAAAATAATTCAAACTTGAAATTTTCCCTTAAAATAATCATATGATATACATTATTTCTCCATTCAAAATATTTAAAAATTTTCCAATAATTAGGATTTAAAAAGAAAATGATGAGTTTCATGAAATTTATTAGATTTTTGTTAATTCTAATTAGTTCTAAATAGTATTTTTAACTTCACAAATAGTATGTTGTTTACTACATACATTATTTCTCCATTCAAAATATTTAAAAATTTTCCAATAATTATGATTTAAAAAGAAAATGATGAGTTTCATGAAATTTATTAGATTTTTGTGATATACAAGCCCTACTTTTTTATAATTACATTAGTACTTGATTAATTCGGAGCTTAACCCCTGTTTTTTTTCATTTAGAAAACTCCAACTCAATACATTTAATATCAATTTTTTTCCATTTAATCCAACAAGAATTTATATGATATAGGCCAAATTATATCTCCTTCAATAATATAAACCTTGTTTTGCACGTATAAGTTTCTTTAAGATAAAATTAGTAATATACTAAAGATTTTAATTTAAATTTAATTTAAATATATAAGATCACGTGCAAGGCACGTGAAAGTGATAACTAGTATATATATATATATATATATATTACACTTTTTTAGGTTTTTTTTTTAAGATAATTTGATTTTTTAAAAACTTTGGTATGAGTAGATAAAAACTAGTAATAATAATATTATACACTATACATATATATGAAGAAGAAAATTCTCCACATGGCAGTACTCCAATAGTTGATGATCAAGTCAAGTGTCATTCTTTTGCGCACAAGACAAAAATGAAGCTGCTGTAGGAAAAAAATGAACAAATGACAAGCAGCTTTTTGTGGCTCTAAGGAGCTAAACAGAGTCGACCCCTCACCCAATTATCCCCAAAACCCCAATTTTATTTTTTTGTGGCTCTCCTTTTATTCTTAATGGATGTCAAAAACCTATTACTTCATCAACAATCAACAAGAAGAAGCAATTAGCTAGTCTTCAACCATGAATGACACAGTAGACAAACTGGTTGTTTTTCTAGCCAAAAGAGATGGCATTGACAAACTTGTCAAGACATTTCAATATGTCTCCAAGCTTGTTCACTGGCAAGTTGAAACCAGTAACCCAGAAATTGCAAACAGATTCAAGCAATGGGAAGTTTCATCTGGGTTAAGCAGAAAAGCCTTTAGAACTGGAAGATTCCTTACTGGTTTCAATGCCTTGAGAAGAAACCCAGGCTCCACTCCAACTTTCAAGTTCCTTGCTGTTCTTGCTAATGCAGGGGAAATGGTTTATTTCTTTTTCGACCATTTTCTTTGGTTATCGAGAATTGGGACTTTGGATCCAAAGTTGGCCAAGAAGATGAGCTATATTTCTGCATTTGGTGAGTCATTTGGGTATATTTTTTTTATTGTTTCAGATTTCATTGTTATGAAACAAGGGATAGAGGCAGAGAGGAAGCTTATTGCTTTGGAAAAAGAAGAAGATTCAAAAGATGCAAAAGAGAAGATTAGGAAGATAAGAGCTGATAGGGTTATGAGGTTGATGGCTGTTGCAGCAAATATTGCTGATTTGATTATTGCTTTGGCTGAGATTGAGCCTAATCCTTTTTGTAACCATACTGTGACTCTGGGTATCAGTGGACTTGTCTCTGCATGGGCTGGTTGGTATAGAAATTGGCCCTCGTAGAGGGAAATCATAGGGAAAAGTTAATGAAAAAATGGTGAAACTAAGTCTTTTTAGTTGAAAACTACTCTTTCTACTATATCTTTGTTGTAACTAGCTCAGAAATAGTGAGAATTTCAAGCTGAGATGTCGATTTTGCATTTTTTTTTTTTTTTGCTTTTGCTCTATACTTGAAGAAGATTTGCATTTTTAATCTGTTTATGTTTTATAATATAATAAGGTGAAATCATGTTGCACGTAGTCCTTCATACACAAATTAGTAAAAATTATACTCTGTATCAAGAAACATCAAACATGGGGTGGTGACTAGACTATTATGCTTATTACTCTTTTTTTTCCTATCCGGTTTCTATAGCTTTGTTCTGTCTGATCCGAATTCCATCATCTGGATTTGATGGATGAATTTCATTTATTGACACCGTTAGACGCCGTTTGCTACTCTCTCACATCTTTAACAGCCATAATCCATATTTCCCCTCAACCCATAACCCAAGTTACAATGTTACATAATTTGCACAAAATTACTATGTTTTTGGATCTTCCTCTGTACCAAATTATAAATTATAATGCAGCTAAGCGAAGTGACCCTGGCAAGAAGTACCAGTTACAAGTACACACGATTATTTGGAAATTAAGAGCAGTAATCAAGTTATGTGAAAATCAAAACAAACGAAACAAGCAAAAAAAAAAAAAAGTTGAAAAATATATGAACGATATCTCTATAGAACTTTGCCAAAGGAATTTTTCTGCCAGCAGCTCCACTCCAAAGCTAATATGTTTTCCTTACTAGTATAGTCTACTTCTTTAAAGTCATTTAAGAAACCTTTTTCCTCTTCCGTATAAAAATTGCAATTATGAACCTAAACTAATGGCAAGGAATTCCATGCTCGTAATTTAAGGTGTCTCTATTATTCACCCAAAAAAAGTGTCTCTATACATGTTAATATCATTTTTTCTTTGAATGGTACAAGTGAAATCTCATTATAATCATAATAAATCTCCATATGTCCAAATATCTAAATGAAAATCCAACCCAAACTAAGAAATTACCTTAAATAACCTACCTACCAAACTAACATACAAACAAACAACTAAATAACCTAAACTCACATTTCCGAGAGACTTGAATCCGAGACCTCACAGTCCAGATATGATGCACTCACCAGTTGAGCTAACAACTTGGGTGTCACATTAATATCATTAAGTTGGCAATTTATAACCTTCTCACTAATTAATTAGAAAACTTAGGGACAAAAATACTCGTAACGAATTTCGGAGTTATTAATGTTTTCTCATATTCCTTAGTTGTCTTTCTTTCATTTTCTTTATTTTTTCATTACCATGTGTTTTGTTCTTTCTTTTTAAAAGCAACTTAAGATTGGAAAGGAAACACATGATTTTCATTATCTTTTTTTTTGGTACATAATTTTTATGATCTTTGTTGCTTTCATGTATGAAATTTTAATTAAATCCATATAGAAAAATTGATGTGCACATTGCACGCTCTTTAGAATCCATAATAATAATAATAAGAAAATTAAAAAGATTTAGTTAATAATTAAAGGATAAAAAAAAAGAAAGAAAGAAAAACATGAAACTAGCAAGCCAAAAAGGGTAATTAATTAATCCCTCAATTAAATTTTCATAACAGCAATATCACGTGGAAAGCTTGCCGTTTTGGGCTCAAAACGGCAGTCAAATTACTTCAAGTCGATCTAAAGTTGTAAACCCATTTCTAAGCAAAATCCATGGGTCAAGGTTAAGTTTTAGGTTGCCCATAGAGGAAACTTTGGAGACTAGACTCTCTCTTCAAACCGGAGAGGCTTTGTTGACTCTCTGTTTGCTTAATTCTTGTTTTACACCATTTTCCGAGATTTTCATTTTCCTTCGCATTTCTCCCTTACTCTGTTTTATCTTGTTTCCCTTGGAAGTTTCTCGGAAAGATCTCGTACATTTCGGAGGTTGCAAGATTTTGAAACTTTGAATACTCGTTTCTTGTAGACTTCTTTCTGCGCAATTCTTTCGCATTTCTCGCCATTTTTTTTGTTTTTAATTTTTAGAGAGTTGACGTTTTTTATTTGGTATTTGTTGGGATCAGATGGCGGACCAGCAATCGAGATACGTTAAGCTTACAAAAGATCAGGCGCCTGTAGAGGATATCACTCCCGGTGAACTTAATCAGCCTATTGATGTTCCTCAGGTAAGGCTTTTGAATTTCCTTTTTGTGAGATTTGGATGTTGAATTTATAGAAAAATCTGGTTTGATATTTTCTGAATGGACTGTTTTAGAGATATTTGTTGCTGTGAATTTGGAATTGCTATTTGATGTTGCTTAGCATATTTTGATTTCTTGGAATGCTTAAGATTGCAATTTTAGGTTACAGTTTTTGAAATGATATTTGAAAATATTTGAGGATAGTGCTGTGGCTAATTTCTTCATTGTTGATGAATGATGATTATTGGCTCGAATCCAGTCTGAAATTTTGGGTAACGCTTTACTCGAACTTGAAGTCCTCTGCCGTTAGGGGGAATTCAGATCTGTCTGCTTGACCTAGTTTATAATTTTGTCTAATGCTATAATGGTTTCTTTTTCTGTGCTGAGGAGACATATTTTAGCTTGTAGATCTTTTACATTAAGATCTCCTTCATCAAGAAAACTATGTGTTGCTTGTGTTTTAAGTCCAAAACAATGAAGATAAGACGGTTTCTTACCTCAATCTTCATGTTGTTGCTTGTTTTCCTACTGGAAAAGGAAATTCAGATGTCTCTTCTTCCTGGGAATTGGGATATAGCTTGTCATTCTAGTCAATAGGTCATTATTTACAACAATAAAAGGATGATGTAGCATTATGACTTTTTACTAGTTGGGCTATAGACATTGATGTTTTGTTTGATCCTGTCTGTTGTTTCTCAGCTGCATGTTCGAAAGTGCAATGAATGTGGACAGCCTTTGCCTGAAAACTTTGAGCCTCCTGGTGTTGAGCCTTGGACAACTGGAATTTTTGGCTGTGCTGAAGATACAGAGAGCTGTAAGTTGATGTGTATAATTTTTGCTTTGACCTTGCCCTTGTTTATAATGAAATTGTAATTAATTTGTGTAGGAATACTGACATGATCGAGCAATTAAACAATCCCTTTTGTCTATACTGTCTGCTAAATAATGAGTCATTCTCCAATGCTAATTGTCAAATGATTCTATACATGTTCTTTATGTGTGTGTAAGTGAAACAGAAGAAGTGCACTTTTACATGGAAGCTGCTATAGGAAAGCGGTTCCATATGGGGCATCTTTATGAAACTATCCTTTCTGAAACTGATTGTGTTTTAAAATACTAACATATTGATATGGTTTGCAGGCTGGACGGGATTATTTTGTCCATGTGTTCTATTTGGGCGTAATATTGAGAACTTGAGAGATGATACCCCTTGGACTACACCATGCATTTGTCATGCTGTTTGTGTTGAAGGTGGCATGGCATTAGCAGCTGCAACAGCGGTCTTCCATGGTATTGACCCAAGGACATCATTTCTCATTTGTGAGAGTTTGTTGTTTGCTTGGTGGATGTGTGGCATATATACTGGTCTTGCTCGGCAATCCTTACAGAAAAAGTATCATCTCAAGGTAATATTTTCAGCTTACTTTGACCTTACGCACTGAAAGTAAATCAAACATGACACATTGGTATATCCAGCTTAAGTAGTTACATTGATAATATTTTCTGCTTTTACAGCTTTAATCTGCTACAATATTTTAAGCAAAAGCTTGCATGCATGGAATAGAAGTAGTTTGAAAAGAAAAATTGTCTTAAACTCAGTGTATCAATTTGAAAGTTTTGATACTACTTATTGATGAATTCTGTCATTTGTAATTTAGTACTGATTATTATTTTGCATCTTACAAAGATTGGACATGGAGTATAGTCTTGTGTCTTTTGAATGAAGCAAATAAATTAGTTTATGTACTTAAATCATATGAATTTTGCCCTGAAATCCTGGGCTTTAAAAAGTAAAGGGGTTCTACCTTGTTCATTTTCTGACTTGTATATGTTAACTGCAGAACTCACCCTGTGACCCCTGCATGGTGCACTGCTGCTTGCACTGGTGTGCTTTATGCCAAGAGCATAGAGAGATGAAAGGTCGTCTATCAGATAACTTTGTGATGCCAATGACTGTTGTCAACCCTCCCCCTGTTCAACAGATGAATGCTGCCAGTGAAAACCAGGATTCAACACCACCCTCCGAAACTCGCACAAACTTGGAGATGCAGGCTCTGTAAAATCTGCCATAGATTCATACAATCGGCATCTTGGTGAATGATTTTCGTCTTGGAGAGATTTTACATTCATACTTTTGTCTTCTTCCTCAGTAGGATTAGCTAGTAGTCTTCACATGGAACTTGCCCATACTATCTACTACTACCATCAATTAACTTTTGCTCATCTTGACACTTGGGAGAAATGCCTTACTTAATTCTCTGATCAGTGAGGCATTTTATGCAGTACCACCCCTTCAATTTCATTTGGTTCATTGTATAGATGGTGAAACTTTAATCCAAAAGGCATAGTCATATTATATATACTGCATGTTGCATAAATCTAGATGTATAACCTTCGATATATCCCGTATTCTTGCCATTTTAGCTGTGTTTCAGTTCCAGAAGTGAGGCTAGAGAATCAAATTGAATTGGATGAATAGAATAGAATCTCCTCATATTTACCTTTCAAGTTCTTGCTCTTGAAAGAAACAGTATGTTTCCAATGATTGAGCTATAAGATAGTAAATGTAACTATGAATCTCAATTATTAGATGAAGAAAGTTTCTATTCTTCATCTCATTCTCATTCTCTATAGGCGTGAAAATTAGCCAATTTCCATCTAAATCGTAGAAACGGGCAAAAGGGAACGACCTAGTCGGACCTCAGGAACATATAATTTGATCCAATAATGGCCTGTCTCGCCTGCTAAAAGTTCAAAAAAATGTCTGGAAACTTATGAACTGAACATTAGTACATTACCCATCCATGCCTACGGGGCCTAGTCCCTATATATAAATCTGTAGCCTGCATTTGTAGCAGATCATATCTTTTCCCCACCATTTCAATCTTTCTATCTTACTCATAGACACTAGTATTATTCTCTGGGTTTTTCAATAATTTTGCTTCAAATTTCAAATAAACAATTTTTTTTTTAAAGAACTCTATTGTTTGTCTGTTTTTGAGTCAAAATAAAGCAAACGTAAACAATGTCAGTCAAAGTTAGCTGAAAAGTTCAAACTTCAAAACACCTTTTTCCCTGCTACCCACTTCCCACTCTCTTCTTCTTCCCCCCATTAATTTCTTCTCTCACAAATTTAATTCCAGTGAATGGAGAGACAACGCTCGTATAATGGAAGAAGAACTAACGCCGCCAAAGATTTCTCGCAATGCAGACTCCAACGGGCTTCATCTCTGCCACCGGTTGGAAGAGGCGCTCCTCCGCCTCCTCCACCTAACGAGCTGAAGCTTGCGGCCATAGCCGTCGATTTGAACGTCCGGCTGAGATCCGCCGACATGCCTCTGTCAATGCAAGAGCGAGCCATCCGGCGAGCCCGAGCTCTCGTCGATGCCAACTCAGCTGATAAAAACAAAAGACTCAGTCCTACGCAGCTAGCAATGTGCCTTAAAAAGGTTGGGTACCCCCAAAATTGAAAATTTCCCTCTTTCGTCCTAAAAAACTTTTTCTTTCTCTTCGAGAGTTTGAAAAAAATTACTAAATGATGCAGGAATTTGATGCATTGTATGGACCAGCATGGCATTGCATTGTGGGGAATAGTTTTGGGTCGTTTGTAACACACGCGAGTGGAGGGTTCTTGTACTTCTCTGTGGACAAGCTCTGTTTTCTTCTCTTCAAGACTGAGGTTCGACCGGTTGTTAAACCTCCTTCTTTGCTTAGATTAAAAATTAATAATTAATGCCTAATGTCTGAGTATGTTCACGGTAGATCAGAATTTTTTTTTTCTTCTTTGATCTTTGAATTTCTAATGTTTTATCGTAAATGAAGTATGCTTTACTTTATTTGGCCTTCTTCTTCCCCAACTCCTCAAAGTACTCTGTAGTGAAAAAAAAATGTAAAAAATGGAAACTTGGTAAAAAATTTCTGTGACTTGGTCTCTTTGCACATAGAGAGGTGCAAAAGCAAAAAGCATAGCTCTAATTTTAATTTGTGCATCTTTTTTCGTAACAAGGAGAATCCAATGAAGTACAAGAAATTTTATTTAAGATAGTTAGGGTGGCCTGGTTTTTAAGATAGTTAGTGGATTCTTAAAATTAATTAGGGCTCAAACACCGATAATCTCTGGTACAAGAAGTAGTAAATAATGGCTTAGATTGAATCCAATGATTCAATTAGAAGTTTTATTTTATGTTAGAAACTAAAAATTGTGCTTATAAAATAGCCTAGGAACATTTTTTTCCCCATCTTTAGTGCTTTTGAGTTTTGACTATTTCGGTACCAAAAAAAAAAAAAGAGTTTTGACTAGTATTTTCTAATATATGTCTACCTTAGGTCCCGTTTGGTGCACCGTTTGGCAGCGATTTTGCTGGTTAGTGGTCCAAACGGCCCAAACGGTATACCAAACACTTTTTTTCGGTGGGATCAGTTGGACTCCATTAACACATGTTTTACAATCACCGAGAATATTCTCATTTATACAGTAACAAATTTGATTTGTACAGTAACAAATCTAACACGTACAACAAATCTAACACGTACAGTAACCAATTTTACTATCACCGAACCAATCTCACTGGTGTACCAAATAGGGCCTTAGTTGTTAATAAAGATCATGACCACATAAACATTATCAAAAGAAAAAAAAATCATGACTACATAAACGTATTCCTAATTGCATGACCATAGTATTAGATAAAAAGGGACTTAGACATTTTACTTTCGAGTACACTTGTAAAAAAGAAAGAACAAATCAACCCTTTAACTTTCAATTTTTTGCATTAACCCGTCTGAATTTGCAAAGTTTTTTTTTTTAAATAAAAATTGGTACTACTCTGTTTACCAAAGTTTAACGGAATTGTACTAATTTTGTTCCACAAAGGTTAAAAGTGACCGATTGCAAATTGGTGTAGAATTGAAAAAAATGTAAGTTAACGGATAATTTGTACCTTTATTACAAATCCAGTGACAAAATGTCAATTTCACCGCAAAAAAAAAGATGGAAAAAGGGAAGGAAAAGAGTAAAACTGTAAAAGTCTCTGATGAACTGATATCAAACAGAGGATAAGGTGAGGTGTACATGATGTGCAAAAAAGCTATACTCTTTTCCAGCTTTAGATGATCACAGAAAATTAAAAAGGGCACCAAACGGTGAGAGTAAGACAAAACACATCATAAACTTTTTAGAGTTTATCCTTTTGGTGCCTGGGTTTCTGTTTTGAATGAGGTAGTTCCGTAGTTAGATTATTATTGGATTTGGATTAATGTAATTTTTAATTTGTACTAATTAAATACCAGTAAAAGTAATTTTTGTTAATACCAGTAAATGTCACAGATTAAAACCTTTTCTATTGTTTTTTTTATCCCATCTGTTATCCAGAGTTCGATCCTGACTAATTCGGATTCGATCCGCGTCACGCGCATCTGGTTATAGTGGGTGAGTATCCCAACAACTCACCCAACAGGGGCAATTGCGCACGTAAGGTCTCAACAGGGGCAACTGCGACACAAGGTCTCGTACCTGAGACCTCTTAAACTGGAACATGCCACTTACCACTTGACGCAAGGTTTGAGACCACCTGAAACCTCTTAAACTGATAAACCTTTTCTATTGTTATTATATCTCTTTGGCGGAGAGTTTGATAATTTGTTAACACCTAACAGCTGATAAAACGACCATGTGATCTTCAACTTAAAAAATGTTATCATTTTATATAAAAAATTAATATTATTAGTGATAATGATTGCTAATTTAAAATTACTCCAAATTTTTGTTGGGATGTGTTACGTGTATTAGTAAATTATTACTACAATTACAAAATAAGAAAGGATTTTCATTTTGTTCCACCAAAAATATATGGCATAGGAAAATAAAGAAATCATCGAATAAAAAGACGCCACGACAGCAAAAGGGTGGGAGTAGAATACTTGATAGGGACCGAAATAATCATTAATCCCAGTTTTGGTCAAATTCTATCAACAATTGAACTCTTCAAATCCAATAAAAGAAGAACATTTACTAAAACTCTTCAATTTCAAGCTAATCACGAAACTCTTCAACACCCATCATCAATCAATCATGGCCAGAGGAATCCCAAGCAACGAAGGCGACGGAAGCTCTTGTGACGGCGGTGGCGGCGGCGGCAGTGGAAGGCATCAATCCACAACAACGCTGAGCTTTCCTTCTTCTTCCACTTCTTCATATCTTCACGTCGATTCTTTCCACTTTTCCTCATTGGATCGTGGTTCTATTGGAGACGTGTTTTTTGGTAGCGACGATATTAGCGACACTAAAGATTTAGATTACAAGGAAGATGTGCTGGAGAGTTACCGTAAAGAAACGGCAATGAAATCTTTGCGGCGGCGAGCAAAGAAGGGATCTTTTGGCTGTCTTGAGTTGTTGAAATTCTTGTGCTCTTGCTGCAGATGTATATTCTGAGTTTATTATTATTGATTTCTTGTTGTTAGTTAGTTGAAGGTAAGCTGTAATCTGCAGTTGGATTCCACTTCCATCTCCTCGAATAAAAAAGGAAAAAAATTGTAAAGAAACCCAAACAGAAAATCAAAATTTCTGTTTCTATAATTTCCTGGCTCTCTCTCTCTTTTTTTTTTTTTTTTTTGATTACTGTTAGTTACCACTTACCAGCAATTTTTAACTTATTACTGTTAGTTACCACTTACCAGCAATTTTTAACCTAGAAGTTATTTACATCCAAATCATGGATGAATGATGAATCCCATACGCAATAATTCTTGCCAACTCAATGAATTATTTCTATTTGTTTTTTTTTATTATTTTTTTAATAATAAATAAAGACTAAACTATCATTTTTCCCCTAACTTGTAACTTTAATTTTGGACATTTTACTCATAAACTTCAATTTTTGGGACGTTTTGTCCCCTTTATTTCGTCACGTAGCATTGTCACATCAGACGACATTGCAAGTGTCAGTACATAGGGGGCAAAATGTCCAAAATTGAATTGAAATCCATGGGGCAAAACTCCAAACCTTACAAGTTTAAGGGGAAAATGGTAGTTTAGTCAATAAATAAATACCAAAATATCCTCAAATGCTAAATAAACCATTTTTAGAAGCACTAATAAAAATTTTTAACAGACAAATTTGGGTGGTTTTAATAATTAACAAATTTGGGGGGTTTACAAAAATAACAAATTTGAGGGTTTGGGGTTTTACTTGTTAAAATTGTGGGTGGTCTATTTTTGGTTTCGAAGTTGATTCAATCGTCACATTTTTCATACATTTTTTATTTTATTTATGGTTACTAGTTTATTATATGCTACCAATACATTCTAAGATCCTTTCTTTTAAAACCAAAGTCGGCAAAGTATGTGCCACAAAAATATCACAAAGTCGGTTGTATAAACCACGAAAACACCAAAGTCTTCTTCTGTTGAGCTGGCATTGGATTTTATATATATACTATATATAATAAAATATAGTGTCTCTAATGGCTTGTATTTATCAAAATGGGAGTCTGGGACGGGCTCATTAAGTCTTTTAGGCCCAAGCTTCTTTTGGTCTAATCTAACCGTAAGCTATTTTAAGACCGCCCAAGGGTTATTTATGAAAGGCTTGAATAATTGTATTTCAATTATTTGCATTTATATTGTATTAACATAGAGTATTTGGGTTAAGCAACTTACAACCTGTTAGCTTATATTTAGAAGAATAAAATAGGGAATAAATGCAAAGATTCTATGACTATGTCATATATATATATATATATTACTATATACTTGAGGTTTTTTGCAATTGCTTGAGTAAAAAATTATATTATGTGCATGACTGAACAACCTCAAATCACATATGAATTTTTAGTAGGCTTACTCTAATTTCACTTCTTTGGCTTTAGACATTCATGTTTTATGATATCATGTTTCAACTCATATAGTTAAGGTTTATAATTTGGCAATTTGGATAGCATCTTCTAAGGTTGAAGCAACCCTTATAATCCTTGTATTAAGTTGAAATTTTATTTGATGTTTACAAAATATTTTAAATTAAGATATGAAATTGGATATTATATGGTTGTTTGACTAAATTTTGAAAATGAAATGAGTAATGCTTGGATTCTTCTCCAGAATTCTAAAATAGGGAAACCGGTCCTCGAAATATATGAAACTCACATTATTGTTGAAACTCTAGAAAGGAACTTGAGTTACAAATGTAACTTTATGTGAGTTATTAGAAGATTGTTGAGAAGTATATATATATAAGGTTGTTGAGTAGGTTTTCAACTTCCATGTACAGTTTCTTATTTGTCAAACTGTCATTGAATATGACTTCATTATTTATTATTTATTTTATTATTCTTCAATTTATTGTACACAAGAATGAATATTGTAAACAATATTGTTCTTTCTTATAATAAAATTTATTTTATATTTGTTATTGAATTCAGGTGACAAATGATAATTAAATGCATTTTCCTATAATTCAATACAAATAGACTATTGTGGGTAAACACCTATACCAATGCCTCCAATGCCTTTAGGCGTTGGTATAGCCTTCAATATTGAACTTTGGGGGGGGGGGGGGGCCGGGGGGGTGTAAGGAAGCTATACCAACGGTAAACAAGCTACAGGTGTGAGGGGAGATATACCAACGGTATAGTGTTTGTCGGAGTAGCAGTTTTGACCGTTGGTATAGGTATTTTGTTGTGACTATACTGTCGACGGATTTTAACTTTTAGCAACGTTTTTTCAGCCGTTGGTATATGGCAGTTATTTTTAGTGATAGTTAGCATCTTTATTAGCAAAGCTTGGGAAAGTTGTCTTTTGCGTGTGTGTTTTATTAGCGTATCTCTCATAATTTTTTTTATAGTCTTGAAATAGAAAGAAAATGGTAATTTTTAAGTGGTATAAAATTTATACATTAGTTTTTGTCCGATTACCAAATCTTGTTTAGAATAAGACACTTCATTTCCTATCAATAATCCTGGCATATTAAGTACACCAGCAAAGTTGGCCCTGTTAAAAACTTCATCAATGAAAACCAACTTTTAGATTTAATAGAAAAAAAACTCTGTTTATACTTATAATGGCATTCTAGTACTATAATTAAACTGTTTTTGTTTAGCTTAGTTGGACGGCACATGTTATGCATTTTTCCTATAAATATACCTTGGTCCAAGCAATTAGCTAAGATATGTAAATTATAAGCCTATTCTGATCTTCACAAGCTACCCAAAATGTCAAAGCAAACTGATAGCAGCTTTGTCCCTAAAGTAGCCATTTGAGAGTATTCAGACTGTAACTCCGATCAAGATAAGTAGTGTCGGCAGGAGAAGTTGTCGGTCCGGGAATTTTCCAAAGGTCTGAACATGGTTCAATACTACTAAGAAGGAAAAGGAAGAGGATTCTGACTGGCTAGTTGCTGGTTGGATTAAGGAGACACTTGACAGAGTCTTATTGGAGCAACCAATAAATGAGACATATAATTATACAGTGTCCTAACTCTTTTGCTTGAATTGCAAATGAATATCCAAATACTATAAATAAATGGGGTAAATATGGGTAGCTAGCTTATGACTATACCTTTCTAGTTTTCCTAATTAAGGACAAAATAAATGAGTTTCCTAATGTACCAAAATGCTTTGGTTGCTCCATTTGAGGGACCAATTTTGTGCTTTTTATCGCAAAACTGGTCCTGTTAAAAACTTCATCAATGAAGCCAACTTTTAAACCTAATAGGGGAAAAAAAACCTCTGTTTACACTTATAATGGCATTTTAGTACTATAAAGTATAAACTGTTTTACTGTAAAAAAAAATAAAGTATAAACTGTTTTAGTTTAGCTTAGTGTTTTGTTTTTTCATTTTTTTTTGTTTTTCCTTTTTGGTTGTTGGTTCAAAGTTTTAGTTTAGCTTAGTTGGACGGCACATGTTATGCACATGACATTTTTTATATAAATACCTTGGTCCAAGCAATTAGCTAAGATATATGTAAAATGGGATGATTTAGTGGGTGCTAATGAAGTCACTTTCCGATTGAAGGAAATAAACCTAATTTTGTAAATAAAGAAAACACTACCACGTGTCATCAAAAATATGGAGAGGCTTGGCATTCAATCGCCGGGGGGGGGGGGGGGCAATTTTTGGGACACTTGTTTTCGTATTATCTTTGATAAAAGGTTTTATTTATAAATGGACAAGATGACGTTAACATTTCCAATAACTCTCTGGAAAGTCTGGTAAGCCTCCTTTCCATTAACCTGGAGTTAAAAGAAGCACTTTTCCATATTTTTAACAATTAAGACAGGCTTGATCCTTTCACCTAGTGTTTGCCGAATCACCATCTCTGTTTGCAAAGAGACCCCTTCTAGGAAATCAACCACTAGAAGGGCTCCATTAGTAATATGAATAGCAGCTTTAACCTCAGATGAAAACTAAAAAAAAAAAAAAAAACTACCACGTGTCATAAAAAATATGAAGAGGGGAGGCGGTGACCTCATGTTTCAGTTCAACATGACCTGCTTCTCAAAGAAGCACCTGTCTAGCTTGTCCACAATCAAAGAAGGCATGATCCTTTCACTGAGCGCTTGTCGGAGGAGAGTCTCTGTTTGCCCATGGAGCCCTTCAAGGCCATCAATCACTACAACTGCTCCATCACTAACACGGAGAGCAAGCGTAACTTCTGGTGAAAACTCCACAAGGCTAGGGGAATCCATTAAATTAATCTGATATTCATTGTAGGAGAGAGAAATGCTAGTTGCCTTCAAAGTCTTACTAGCAACTTCTTCCTTCCTGTTCACAACCAGTAACTTCACCAAAGTAGATTTACCTGCAATAAGGGATAGTCCAAGTCAAAGATGCAGGGAGAATATAACAGAGTAAAGCAGAAAACTAAATTTGGCAGAGATATATACCTAATTTGAAGTTCGACTGCAAAGAAGGAGAAAAAGAATAGAAAAAAGGATCGTGCAATGCTAGAAGGAGAGAGAGACAAAAAAGATTACATTAGTGAGATTTGGTGACTCGAATGTTATTGCTACTAGTACCATTGGTGACTCGAATGCACCTAACTTTTTTATTTTGACCAAATCGCATCCTAATGTTTTATTTTGCGCGTACACCCTCGTGACAGAGCTCATTTAACCAAAATCTTTTATGACTTGTTTTCATATTTTACTAGACTTAAATTTCAAAACCATAGTTATCAACCCTAGAACATGAGTTAAGCACACTATAAATACCATTAAGGGCTTTCCTAGGGGCTTGGATATCAACCAGGTAAATAGGCTCAAGAAGCCTTGGCTGGGTTATGAGTTGAGCAGCGTAGCAAACCCTTGTAGCAGCTTCTATGATCTTCGAACACCTCTTTTACTGGTATCAGCATCGAACACCGTACCACAAACTTCAAAGTAGACACCCCTCATTTCCTCTCCACACAAAACACCTTTGTATGATGCCGACCGGAATCCTGCAACAATAAAATCCTTAATTTCTTCAAGGTACTTAATTCCTTTACCTTTACATTTGTCGAGGAGCATGTTAGGACCACTGGTTGTATTAGGCCAAAAAACCAAATTTTCTCGCCTAGAGTGTCGTCCTCGTCCCAACCAAACTCCTTAGTCTAGATCTTTGAACAACCTCATGATCATCTCTGGTAGTACTAATACGCCCTTTATCAATGGCCTCCATAAGACCTACCTCCAAGGGCCTAGCTTTCATGTATAGACGGTTGATTGAGAAGAAAGTTGGAGTGGGAGAGAGAGTGAAAGTGTGATTGTGAAGGGAAGCCAACGAGAAAATGAAAGGGTGAAATCCTAAAAAACTGAGTTTTTGGGTTAAGATATGGAAGAAAGGCAAAGGCTATTAATTCATATGGTCTCTGCAACTATTACCATGTGTGTGCTTATATCTAATATGAGACTAGTCTTTGACCAAATACAAATAGTAGTTGATTTTGATCAGTTTAAATACATGTATGAAGAGTAAAATCGTGGCTTGTTTAATGTTGTCAAGTTTCTAACCAAAGGCAAGCTTATGGTAAAATCCAAAAGTAGTATCCTCTTTTACCCTCGTTTTTATTTTCTAACCAAATCATAAAACAGACCTCCTATTTAAAGCAATTATGCTCTGTAGCTTTAGATGAAGATAAAGTGCAAGTTAACTGGTATAGATAAATTCATTTCTTTTCTTTTTTTGCCAATGGAGGGAGTCAGGTTTGGATTGGAAAGAACACATTCCGATGTGTTTCTAATTTCTTAGGCTGGAAGCTTTCCAACTCTGACCAATTCCTTTGAAATTTATATAATCTTATCCATGCAAAATAAACATGAAAACATCTTCATGGATAATACTTGCTAATTTGAAACATAAAAGTTTTTCAACTTCTTATGGATGAATTCTACTCGGAAAGTGACTCCTCCAACAGAAAAGTTTTTCAACTTCTTGCTAATTTGAAACAGAAAATTTTTTCAACTTCTTAAGGATGAGTTTTACTGGGAAAGTGACTCCTCCAAGTCCAGACCTTTCCTCTTCCGGATTTGGCTGACCAAATCCAAATGCATTGGATCCTCCTACTGATCAAATAGAGAGGAATTCAGCAACGCCTGCCCAGATGTTTTATCCATCAGAGCCCTCGAGAATCCAAAGCACTCGACCTCAGGAAGGTATCCCTTAATGCTGACAAGTCGGATACCAGGTCTTTTGATCCTCTCCAACTTCACTACGCCTCCACCTTTATCGATAAGCAACCATTTAACCTCCTCATAGGTTTTCCATTGCCGAGGGGCTTGGATCTCAACCAAGTAAACAGGCTGAAGAAGCCTTGGCTTGGCTGTGAGCTGACAAACATAGAAAACCTCCCTAACATCTCGAATGATCGGCTCACCACGTGTGTGAATGGCATCACAAACTTCAAAGCAGATGCCTCTTATTTTCTCTTAACCAAAGGCAAGTTTATGGTAAAATCCAAAACTAGTATCCTTTTTTACCCTCGTTTCTATTTTCTAAAGGGAAGGGTAGTACTGCCAGTGCAAGAAAACCTTTCCTCCTACGTATTTGACTCACCACGTTTGCAGCCCAGGTTCCATCTTGCATTGGATCATCTTCTATCAAAATGCCAATGATCAATTACAAAGGATTTTAGGAAAGCTTGCCCTGATGTTGCATCCAACAAAGCGTTAGAGATTTCAAAAGACTCTATCTGTGTTTTTCATGTGCTGTTTAAGACACATTTCTGATATTGGTGGTTTGTAGGCAATGACATGATTAGAAAATGATTTGAATGGGTTCGCTTTATAAATATATTTTTTCATCTTACGTTCTTAAACAATAATTTTTTTGTCCCCAAGAGACACCAGTGGTTAAAACTTGAAATTTCTTGCAAAAGGTCTCGAGTTCTGGGATGGATCGATGGGATTTGGGATAGGAAAGGGTTACCTCCTGATGTGTAGCCCATTTTCTAAAAATTACAGAGAATGCATTTTATGAATAAAACTTATTTACAATCAAAGAGTATATATCTATCTCGACGATTCGATTGGAGTTGACCCATGTCCATTTTTTAAATTAATTAAGTTTTAAATATTTCAATCTAGTTCCTAAGGAACACATGTCACCCTTCACGACCCGCTTGTGTAGTTTTCTAAACTCCACCGCCGGTGTATTATATAATTTTCCTTTTGCTATTATCAAAACAAATAAAAAATATTTACACCTCTTTATTTAGATATTTTTATTTAATTTCTGAAATTTTATATAAAAATATTTAAAATTAATTTTATAAGGAAGAATATTAAAAA
>AWWV01007767.1:0-34201 GCA_001974805.1 Corchorus capsularis
TTTTGAAAAAGAGAGAGAAAAATGTCTCGAAATCGAAATGAGGAGCCTATAAGAGTTGGTGGCAATATAGACAGTATACTTTCGAACCAAAGATCAAAGATTGAGTTTATGGCAAATTGGGTTAACGGTTACGGTTGGGTAAAAACCTAATTTTTTGGAATAATCACATGTGATGCAACTTATTGCAAAAATTTACAAAAACTCAAATTTTATGAGGTGACAATCTACTGTTGAAGGGTGTAGAAATAAGGTTTTATAGGCAAACCTTATCAAAATTCAAACTTTTACTCTAAAAATTTATCAAAAAATATAATTTTTTTGTTAATAAATCTAAAAAATTGAATGGGGTCAATTGACCCCACTAATTAATATGTGACTAAGCTACTGACTATAGGTCCATAGTGGGGCCAATGGGGTCGAGAGCTGTAAGTTTCTCTACCATTTTGAGCCGAAGTGATGATCTGCGAGTGTTTAGATCTATAAATTCACAAACAGAAATTATTATATACCAAAAATGAACTTGTTTTATAAGTTTTAACAGTGTTAAAAAACTTGAGTCGAAGAAAACAAAAGGAAAATGATGGATCAAATTGCTTAAAAAGCAACTAGAGAGAAGATCCGAGTATGAATACATGGAGTGGTTTTAGGATTTCCTTATCAGAAAGACCGGAAAATGTAATATTAGATATGCTACGTCTTCTAATAATAGTTAAGAGCATCCGAGTTGTTAGCTCAACTGGTAGGTGTACCGTACCTTGACTGTGAGGTCCTGAGTTCAACTCTCACGGAATGTGAGTTTAGTTTGTAATTTATTTATTTGTGTATTTGATAGGTAGATGGTTTATTTATGGTAGTTTCTTAGTTTGGGTTGAATTCTCATTTAGATGTTTAAGCTTATATAGAGATTTATTCGGATGTAATGAAATTTCATTTGTTTTCAAAAAAAAAAAAAAGATTTCATTTGTACTCACTAAAAAAAAGTTAAAGAGAAATAAATATTGCGGTTCAATGTAAGAAAAAACGAAACTCTTTTATGGCTTTTGTTTTCATATTTCACCATATTCAAATTTCAAGACCATAATTATTGACCCCAGAACATGAGTTAATAGTTCAACTTTTTTTTTGGCCATCTTAATAGTAACTTTTTGAATAATGAGTCTAATATTTTAATTAAATTATATATTTTAAAAATCTGCACAAATTGAATTATAGAATTTTATTCCATTCATCTATGCTTGAAAGTTTATATAAAGGACATAGAAGATAGAACTTTTACTTGATTTAAAATCAGTGAATATTTTATTTTGTCTTCCCCTCACTAAATTTCATGACACACATCACACATGCTGAGTGAGGAAAAAAAAAAAAAACTAGAAACGAAGGTAATTCTTTGCCTTTGGATTAGTAGTAGTGGATTTTTTAAAATGAAATTTATATGCATGGTGGCCGTGGGTGGTTACTTAAAGAGAAAATTTGAAGTAAAACATATAGGTGTTGAGGCAGTTTCTTTTTTGAACCAAAAAAAAAAGGTAGTGGCGGTAGTTTTGTATATGGGTAGTTTTCTTCTATATATCAATGACAATATTCTAAAATTGTAACAAATTCTACATTTCCATTTTCAAGAATTCGTGGCAAAATGGCTCCTGCAATGTTGACTGCCCGTTTCAAGCAATCTGTTACTCCCCTTGCCCTCAGAGCCTATCTTGCAGAGTTCATTTCAACCTTCTTTTATGTGTTCGCCGTTGTTGGTTCTACCATGGCTTCACGTTAGTGCTTTTGTTTTGGTTGCTTATACTTTGCTTTTCTCAGTTTCTTTTTTTCTTTAAAAATCAAAATGCTTATGAAATTATTGCTATTTGCCAGGGAAATTGATGTCAGACGCGGCAACAGATCCATCGAGTTTGATTTTAGTTGCGGTTGCGAACACATTTGCCTTGTCCTCGTCTATTTACATTGCAGCAAACATCTCCGGTGGCCATGTTAACCCCGCCGTCACCTTTGGCATGGCGGTTGGCGGCCATATTAGTGTCCCAACCGCTATGTTTTACTGGATTTCTCAAATGTTAGCCTCCGTTATGGCTTGCCTTATTTTGAAAGTCACCACTGTTTCACAGGTAAAACAGAGCACGACTCTGTTTCCTCTGTTCTTGTTCTGTTTTTTCATACCCTTAGTTATGCAAAAGTCTTCGATCCCCATGTTAATATTTCATTTTTTTTTAGAAATACTTGACGGTTTTTACGAACAAACTGTAATAAAAGAGGCATCAATAGTTAATGTAAAATTGCATATGATTTTTGCAGCATGTTACAACATATGCAATTGCAAATGAAATGACTGGTTTTGGAGCATCAATGGTGGAAGGTGTGCTTGCATTCGCTTTGGTTTACACTGTCTATGCCGCCGGCGACCCAAGGAGCGGACCACTAGGAGCCATAGGACCCTTGGCAATAGGGATGATGGGAGGAGCCATGGTCTTGGCTGCAGGGCCATTCTCAGGTGGCTCAATGAACCCTGCATTGGCCTTTGGGTCTGCTGTTATTGCGGGTCGGTTCAAGAACCAAGCCGTTTACTGGGTCGGACCGTTGATTGGTGCTGCTGTTGCTGGCCTTCTCTATGACAATGTTGTCTTTCCTGGTCAAGCCCCTCCTGCTCTTGCAAGAAGCAATTCTGATGGAATTGGGGCTTAAAACTGTTTTTTTCTCATTAGTAGGACTACTAAATTTGTTTTTTTTTCTTAATTCTCTTTTCTAATCCATGTTTAATTGTGCTATTTTTCTTATGATTTGGTATTAGGGAACTTTACATGCCATATGATTGCTATTGGAACCATTTTGAATTATGTTGACAGCATAGTTTCACTTTGTTATGTTTGTTTGCATGTTTTTCTTCCTTTTCCATTGATATGCCTATTCTTTCTTTTTCCTTGTAGTATTATTATAAAAATAAAAATTCATGAATGAACTTCTCTTACCCTTTAGCAATTTGTTATACTAATAGCATTCTTTATTTTCAATTTTCATCAAGATTTAGGTTACTATTAAATCTACATTTTATTTGTAAAAAAAAAAAATCAACATTTTAATTTTTTTTAAATGTTACAAGATATATACAAGTTAAGCTGATAAGCAGGTTTTACTGGATAATGAAATGACAATGGAAATTTGATTTCTGAAAAGTGCATTTGTAAGAAGGTTTTAAACAATTATCGTTTCCAGTCCGTAATGTAAGAGGGTTTTAAACAATTACACTCTGGACTGGAAACGATTTAGTTAACTTAAAATTTGAGATACATTATACATACCTTGAAAAGGAAAAAAGGAGAGCAAAATGACATGAAATTCATGAAAATTGAAAAGAAAAAAAAATTAGGGGAAAATGAAAATGCCCCCAAAAAAAAAGAAAAAAAAGAAAATTAGGGATGGGCCGAAAAGTATCCATTCTGGGCAAACCTACATGTATCCATGAAAGATTAAGAATAGGCCCAAAGCATCCGTCTGGCCTTTTGGGCTCGACTTCTAGTCACCGCGCACAATCCAACGGTTCTTGATCATTAAACCATCAACGTTACAATACAGAAGCACACATCAAATACTACCACCACCATCATCATCGTCATATCTTCTTCCCGGAACTAAAACCCCACTCCTTTCACTGTAAAAACCTCAAGAAAACAAACGGTCATTAAAATGGCGCTCAAAACCCTCTCCACATTTCTCTCTCCTCTCTCCCTTCCAAACAACCACAATCTCACTAAATTCAGCCCCGTATCCTTCAATATTTACAAAAAACCCATTCCCGTTTTGTGCAAATCCACTCAGTCACAGTCCACAACTAAATTGCCGCTAGTGGAAACTCAATTGCTTTCTTCAGAACCGGATGGAACCGGTGCGGCTGCTCCGACCCGAGGAGACCGGTTCCTCGAAAGGCAACAGGCTGACGAGGCTGCTAAGCTTGTAATAAAAGAGATAAAGAAGAGTAAGAAGAAGAAGAAGAAGAAGCAGCTTTTGACGGTTAACACCGCGGTCGCTTGTTGTTATGGCTGCGGAGCTCCGTTGCAGACTACGGAGCTTGATGCCCCGGGTTATGTTGATATCGATACTTATGAATTGGTATTTTTTAAATTTCCAAATACATTATTTTGGTTTAAACTGAACAATTAGGATTGAATGGACTTTGCATTTTAATATGATATTTACTATTACCAAATTTTGATGAAATTAAAGCAATTAGTTCTTTGGAAATTGATTACACTTCTTTGCTGGATGGAGCTTGGTTTTGATTGAATAATAAGTTGAGGTTTGTGGTTAAATTAGATGGCTAAGCTAACCTAAAGCTGACTTTTGGTTGCAGAAAAAGAAACACCGCCAGCTAAGAACGATACTATGTGGGAGATGTAGGCTTTTATCTCATGGGCATATGATAACTGCTGTTGGTGGGAATGGAGGGTACCCTGGCGGGAAGCAGTTTGTTTCAGCAGATGAGCTTCGTGAAAAGCTCTCTCACTTGCGCCATGAGAAGGCTTTGATTGTAAAACTGGTAAGCCTTGTGGTTTTAACTTTCCTAACCAAAACTGCCAAAAGAGAAATTCAATCATTTTGTGAATTTAGCCTTTAGATTATAGATCCTATCATGGTAATCAAAGTATGATAAATTTGTTTAGATCTCTTTTGGTTGTTCCACTCATTTCATATAATCAAAGAGTAGTGGAATGAAATGATTACGATCATAATGATATGTCAAGAAGTTCAACTTACTGTTAAAGACCATCTTCCATAAAGTGCATATTTACATTTTCTCCATGCCTTGCTTCCTCTAATGATGTTCTGACATATTGTTGCATTATGATCCACAAATGATCGGATCTCTTCTGACTTATTTTGGCTGATTACTTCTAGGTTGATATTGTGGACTTCAATGGCAGCTTTTTATCTCGGGTGCGTGATATTGCTGGTGCGAATCCTATTATACTAGTTGTGACTAAGGTAATAATCTGCACTTTTGCTCTTTCCAATTTATAATATTATGACATATTTTGGCAGTAAAACTGATTAGAATGTGCTGGCATTTCTCTATTAGGTTGATCTCCTTCCCAAAGGGACTGATTTTAACTGTGTTGGTGATTGGGTTGTGGAGGCCACTACGAAGAAGAAGCTTAAGTAAGATTTGGTTCTACTGGAAATTATTCATAAGAAATATAATTGATGATGTTGGGCCTTGTCATTTAAGCCTTTATCAAGATTTGATTCCTATAATGTTGGTTGAAAGCTTTGGTTAGCATGTTTCTGACGCAGTGCACTCTGCTTTGCAGTGTTTTGAGTGTGCATCTTACTAGCTCGAAGTCCTTGGTAGGGATTGCTGGAGTGGCATCAGAAATTCAAAAGGAGAAGAAGGTTAGCTACTTGTCCATAGAGCTATACATATGTTGTTGATAAAGATTTGCTACAGGTGCTTGTATTTTGTGCTTATCATTTGTACATGCTTAAGGATGCGTATTCAAGTTGGGGTCTGCTGAAGCAAATATGAAATAAATGATGATGTGTGTACATGTGATTAAGTCCTCATTTTTTTTTTTATTTGTACTTGGTTTATAGAATTAGTTACCACTTACCACTGCATAATTGCCATTAGTGGAACCCATTGGTTTATAGAACTCCCATTAGCTTCTATCAACTAAATGTTCTTGTAATTGTTCTTAGTCTTTTTAATAATTTAATTTTTTATATCTTGTCAGTAGCTAAACTTCTTTACTTCGATTGTTGTGATGCAGGGGCGGGATGTATACATTCTGGTTAGTAATCCTGAACTGGAAACTTCTTGTAGATGCTTTGTTTGTAACTGGAATTTTCATGTAACTGTTCAAAGTGGGTCGAAAAAATGACTTTGTTTAACTAAAACTATCTTGACACACTCCTTTTTCCTTTTAAATATCTCTTCCAACGTTGTTTCCCTGTAATTGGACTTCTTTATTGGATTAATTATATTTCAAAATGCATTCCTAACCCCATTTAGGTGTCATGCATGTATTCTGATGCTAATACACATAGTCCAGGGTAAAAGGAGTAGTATCTTTGTTTGCTTTCTTTTGTCTGGCCTAGGATCCTTTATTTGTTTTAACCAAAGAGTTACTTATTGTTCTGCTTTGATTTGATCAAATTTTAAATTGTATTCATTATGAGTGGGTTTGTATATATTCTCATATAATTATTCTTATTACAGGGATCAGCAAATGTGGGAAAATCTGCGTTCATAAGTGCTTTACTAAGTAAGTCCATATAGTTTATCTTGAGCTGCCAAGGTGAATTAATTTTGAGTCTCCAAGAAAAGGAAAAAAGAAACTGTTTAGTAGTTCGCATTTTTTGTGTGATCATGGCAGCATAATACAAGATTGATCAGTAAATTGTCTTTGTTTAATCTTACTTTGATGCATGACAAAATTGTTTTTTAATAACATATACTATCCATGTAGGAATCAACAATCATATGCCAAGTGTCTGCAGGGGATTGTATAATCCTTATCTGAATAGGATATATCTCTGAAGACTTAAAGTTAGTAACAAAACATAACATTTTAGTCATATAAGTTATCTTTTCAAATCCTTCAATGATCTTTGGTTCATAAAAGATAATTTTTTATGGGCCAGTAGAACAATATCATAAACCTCCCTGGACTTGTTATGGCTGCAATTTTGTGCATGTATAAATGGAAAAGGAATAAACATTCCCACTTGTTGGGGTCGCATAAACAATGTGAATTGGTTGAACTGGTTTCTCTATTTGCATTCTCATTTTCATATCCAGATTCCAATCAGCATTAAAATTTCAAGATAAGTACGCTTAAGCTGGAGAATCTTGATAACAAAATGTTCTAATGATACCATTTTTACATTGAGAATATGCATATTTTATGTTAAATTTGTATAATCCTTTTCTCAGATGTCATGGGATAGGTTAAATCCTGTATTAATTTTTCATATATGATAATGGGTCTTAAACTTCATACTTTATTGCCCATGAAATGTCAGATATGATGGCAGAAAGGGATCCAGCAGCTGCAGCAGCTCAAAAGTACAAACCAATACAATCTGCCGTTCCTGGGACTACCTTGGGTCCAATTCAGATTAATGCATTTCTTGGAGGAGGGGTATGCACTATCAGTTAATTGCCTGAATTTTGTACTCTCTCTTTGGCACCATGTTTCATGTTTGAGTATTTAGTTCTGGCTTATAGCTATTCAACTGATTAATTGTAGAAAGTTTAATAGTACTTGTCCATTATATGTTTATGATAGCAACTGATCTTATGTGGTATGTCTTCCTACAGAAATTGTATGATACACCTGGAGTTCATCTTCATCATAGGCAAGCTGCAGTAGTTCACTCAGAAGATTTACCTGTCCTTGCTCCTCGAAGTCGCCTCCGAGGTCAATCGTTCCCTGTATGTTTCATTCAAAAATTCTTTGAAGATTTAACTGTCAAATCTCTATTTGCTTTCTACTTACTAAGTTCCCCAATGATTGCCAGGCAGCCTCCAAAAATGGGATGGCAGGGACATTCAACTCCAATGGCTTAAAAGGTTTCTCAATATTTTGGGGTGGTCTTGTCAGAATTGATGTCTTGGAGGTGCTGATCATTATTTTAGTTTCATTCATATTCAGTTAGGGATCAGTTGAACATTTGTGGTTGATCTTCATTGTCTTCTTGATCTAATAAATGTTGATGCTTTCAGGCTCTCCCAGAGACATGTTTGACATTTTATGGACCAAAGGGATTGCGCATTCATGTTATACCAACTGATGAAGCAGATGAATTTTACAAGGTAACAAGATTCGGACAATTATGAATTCTGCCAACTGCTTTCCTATGGTACATTTTTCACTTCTGACCAAATACGGGTAAAGTTACATGATAGTCGTGGAATTATCACTCCCAAAGATGACTGCATTAGATGTCTTGAACATTTGCTGAAGTTGCAAATTCTATCTTAAGCAGTAACAAGACTTTATCTTGCCAACAGCAGCATGGTCTGTTGGTACTTTTGTAGAGTGTAATAGGAAAAAAGAGGAAAATTTTATTTCAAACTTGATTGTCTATTTAGGTTTATATGAGGTATATGTAGCCTACAAAGTTTCATCTGAATTATTTTTATGAGGCATCTGTTAATATTATTAATAGAGGAGTTTTCTAATTGCTTCAGAAAGAACTTGGAGTACTGTTGACACCGCCAACTGGAAAAGACAAAGCAGATGAATGGAGAGGACTAGAGACAGCAGAGCAGTTAAAAATAAAATTTGAAGATGCTGAAAGGTGCAATTCTAGCTTATATCTAATTGTTTTATCTCTTTTGACATGTTAATTGAGACACTGTTATAAATTTTTTTCATGCACAATGGAATTGGAGGTTTTCACTTTTCACCTCTTTTAGCATCCTTGTTTTAATTCATTTTTGGCTAGGGAATGCTACTCTCCTGTTTATGATTAGTTACATGGTTAATTATAATCTCTTCTACTTGTTGCTTGGCCAGACCTGCTAGTGATGTGGCTATTTCAGGACTGGGTTGGATCACCATTGAACCGAAACGCAAGTCTCTTGGAATTTCTGAAAGTACTATTGCAGATACCATCAATGAATTGCATTTGGCAGTCCATGTACCCAAGCCAGTTGAAGTTTTCGTTCGGCCTCCTATTCCAGTAGGCAAGGCCGGAGCAGAATGGTATCAATATCGTGAGTTAACAGAAAAGGAAGAAGAAATAAGACCAAAGTGGTACTTTTAACTGCTTCCCAGTTCTTAATTCTCAGTTCAATCAAATTTCCATTGTTGTAAAGTTAAGAAAGGTCCATGCTGTGTACAGTATACACGTAGTGAAACTTAGGACATTCATGTAAAACTGAGTATTGGGAGCTTGTTCGTAAAATTTTGTATGTAGAAATTGATGACAGAAATCTTTACCAGCTTAATTGATTTGATAATTTTCTTCAATTCTGCATTTCTCCATTTAAAAAATTTCTTCTGGAGAATTTACAGTTTACAGCAGGGATTAAATAAGCTTGGGCTGTAATTTGTAAATGTAATCCAGAGGGAACAAAAGATATGCTCAGGCCGCTTGGCTGGTGCAGCGTTTGAGGCCTTTAAGTTGGGCCAATATTTGGGCTCAAAGTATGGACTGTGGGCCCTTAGGCTCTCGACCTGGCCCGTTTATATTTCGAAAATAATTCGCACAGATCTATTTCCCGCTCCTCGGCTTTTCGTTTTCATCATCACCGCCAAAAGGTAGCGTCTCGAACGCTCACATTTTCAGACTTTCAAAAAACGGATAAACCTCCAAAATTCTGCACTACTACTTTTTTTCTGGCTCAACGGTTTCGATCTCCGACGCCGTTTCCGTTCTCCGATTCCGGGGGTTTTGAACTCAAAAACCCCTCCCATTAACTCACCAACTTGCTTTTCCGTCCAAATTGATAGCTTCAGGTCTCTCAGTCAACGACTCAAGAACTCCGAAAGAAGCCTCTCTTTGGCCTCCAAGGTATAGCTAAGTTACTCTCTCTAAGTTTCAACTTTTCTCTTTGATGCTAGGGTTTTCTTTGATTCTGTACGGCTCGTTAATTTCAAATTCTAGGGTTCCAACTTCTTTTGTTTCTGCATTTCAGGCGCGATGCACATCAAGGAGATATGTTTGGAAGGATTTAAATCCTATGCGACGAGGACGGTTGTCCCTGGCTTCGATCCATTCTTTAACGCCATAACGGGTTTGAATGGGTCGGGCAAATCGAACATTCTGGACTCTATTTGCTTTGTTTTAGGAATCACCAATTTGCAGCAAGTTCGAGCTGCAAATCTACAAGAGCTCGTTTACAAGCAAGGCCAAGCTGGAATTACCAAGGCCACGGTCTCCGTTATCTTTGATAACTCAGATAGATCCCGAAGTCCACTTGGTTACGAGGATCACTCAGAGATTACTGTAACTCGACAAGTAGGTTACAAACAATTATCCGTTTCATAATTTCAGTTATGATTTTGTTTTAATATGAGTTGTTTCTGGAGATGCGTCGTTTTTTTAGTTTGGTTTATAAGCTTTCATTTAGCTCTACCTTTTCAAATTGACAATGTGTTTGAAATCTCTGCAGATTGTGGTTGGTGGTAGGAACAAATATTTGATCAATGGAAAGCTAGCACAGCCGAGTCAAGTACAGAATCTTTTCCATTCAGTTCAGCTTAATGTTAATAATCCACATTTTCTCATCATGCAAGGTCGGATCACCAAAGTTTTAAATATGAAACCTCCTGAGATTCTATCTATGCTTGAAGAGGCTGCTGGTACTAGAATGTATGAAACAAAAAAAGAGTTTGCGTTAAAAACACTTGAGAAGAAACAGAGTAAGGTTGATGAGATTAATAAGCTTCTTGATCAGGAAATACTGCCGGCTTTGGAGAAGTTGAGAAAAGAACGAACCCAGTATATGCAATGGGCTAATGGGAATGCAGAGCTTGATAGACTTAAAAGGTTTTGCATTGCTTACGAGTATGTTCAAGCAGAGCGGATTAGAGATAGTGCAGTTGGTGAAGTGGAAAGAGTAAAGGCAAAGATTATGGAAATTGATAATGATACAGAAAGGACAATGGTGGAAATTCAGGATATGGAGACAAACATAGCGAAGTTGACTGCTGAAAGGGAAGCTACTATGGGTGGGGAAGTTAAAACTTTGTCAGATGAAGTAGATTTACTATCTAAAAGTATTGTTCAGGAAGTGTCTGTGCTGCACTCTAAAGAGGATACTCTCAAGGGTGAGAGAGAGAATGCTGAAAAGGTTAGTCATTTATTTCCCCAAACTCTGCTGTTTCTACATCTACCTAAACATATCGTATTGTGCAGTAATTGTTTCTGCATCTATGAACCCATGTTTATGTATCATAGAGGAAATCTGTTTATCTTCTGTTCAATTGGTTTCATCTTTATCCTTGTCTGCTTTCTAGTGTCCCGCTCTTGCTCTTTGTATGTACAAGTTTTGGATTTCATATTTTGTTATTCCAGATTGTACAAAATATTGAAGATTTGAGGCAGTCTATAGAAGAGAAGGGTATTGCAGTGCAGAAGTCTGAAGAAGGAGCAGCTGACCTGAAAAAAAGAGTTGAGGATCTTTCTAAGAGTTTGGAAGAAAATGAAAGGGAATACCAGGTAAAAACCTGCCCATGTTGTTTTTGTAAGAATAAATGTTATCTTTCCTGCGTTCATCTGTAAACCAAGTGTCTTGAGGAAGTAGCTGTGATTAACTTGGCAGGCTGTCCAAGCTGGCAAGAACAGCGGCAATGAGGAGAAATGCCTAGAAGATCAACTAGTTGATGCTAAAGTTGCTGTTGGGACTGCTGAAACGGAATTGAAACAGCTGAAAACTAAAATTACCCATTGTGAAAAGGAGCTGGGAGAGAAAACACGCCAATTGATGTCAAAGCGTGAAGAAGCAGTTAGTGTGGAGAATGAGCTTAACTCCAGGCAAAATGATGTGGAAAGAATTAAAACTGAGTTGGAATCTCTTCCTTATAAAGAAGGCCAGATGGAAGCACTGCAAAAGGTTCCAGTGCTCTCCTTTCTATGGTTCTTCCCTAATGCAGAATGTCTATTAATTTGCTTTTGGCTAAGTTGTTTTTAACTGACAAATTTTTCTAGGATCGCGCATCTGAGTTGGAGATGATCCAGAAGTTGAAAGATGGAGTGCGAGATCTTTCAGCACGCCTATCAAATGTACAGTTCACTTATCGCGATCCTGAGAAGAATTTTGATAGGTCAAGGGTGAAAGGAGTAGTTGCAAAACTAATAAAAGTGAAGGATAGCTCAACAATGACAGCCTTGGAGGTTGGGAACATCTAAAAGATATTATTGGTAGCCTACCATCAAATTCGTATGGTAACCCTTTAGATGTAATTTGCAGGTTACTGCAGGTGGAAAGTTATATAATGTGGTTGTTGACACTGAAAATACTGGAAAGCAACTGCTTCAGAAGGGTGATCTACGAAGAAGGGTAACAATTATACCTTTGAACAAAATTCAACCTAATACGGTTCCCCCTAGGGTTCAGCAGGATGCTATTAGATTGGTTAGTTATCTGTTTTCCATTCTCTTTTCTTTCAATCTACTATTATAACTTTCTGATTTCTTTCCCTCTCTGTATTTTAATGTCATCATTACATATGCAGGTTGGCAAGGAGAATGCAAAGCTGGCACTTTCCTTGGTTGGTTATGATAAGGAATTGGAGGTATGCTTTCATGACTGATGCCATTTTATTATGCCTAACCTCAGGTTGAATGATGCCTATTGGCAAATCTGATGTATGTCTATTTGCTATTTGTTTGAGCTTTTGCTTATGGTCATAGAAGCAGATAAGTTGAGCTGTACTAACCCTTGAATGATTTTAAGTAGATTGAATGCAAATTAGATGACTATTAGTTTATTTGATTTTGTTATTTTCTGAAAGTTTTGAATGATATTGCAGAGTGCCATGGAATATGTATTTGGTGCTACTTTTGTATGTAAAACTACTGATGCTGCAAAGGAGGTATGTCCATTTGAAACATCCTCCTCTATTCTTCTTCTTTTGGCCATATCTCTTGTCAACATTTGCCTTTATCTTCCATCTCCTGCAACCGCATGTCTTGTCAATTCATGTATGGTTTCTTTTGCTTTGAATTTAACAAATGTGTTGTAGGTTGCTTTTAGTCGAGAAATTCGCACTCCTAGTGTCACACTTGAAGGTGATATATTTCAACCTAGTGGTCTTTTGACTGGTGGAAGTCGCAGGTATATTACTAGCCCATTTACTTTCAAGGTTCATTTTCATAAAATGTATTTTTGTTCTCCTCCCTCTCTCTATCATTTGAAGTTGAAGTTTTATCTTGCGTTTGGTCAGGGGAGTAATTAAGTTCGCTTGGATGCTTAGAAAAATTTGAGTAAAATGATTAGATGATTAGCTTCCTTCTCTTAATTTTGTCTTTCTAAGACTAATTATTTCTAAGTGGTCTGTTTTGGTGATATTAGAGATGTTTGAAATTTATATACTTTTGTGCAGGGGTGGTGGTGATTTGCTACGGCAACTTCATGATATGGCAGAGTGTGAATCAAAACTTTCCGTACATCAGAAGAGGTTATCTGAAATCGAGGCAAAGGTAATCCTTAGTATCCTCTTCTCTTTCCAAATGTGACCCTGTAAGCTAAATGAAAAGATTATTTGCTTATTGAATGAAATTTGGTGTATTTATGAGTCTATATTCTTGCTAATCACATTCATGTATGAGTAAATCTAAACTGTTCTTGAGATGTGAATTTAGTCACTGGTATCTCAGTTAAATCTTTTTTTCCCCCTCTTTTTGCATTGTTTTGAGGAATAATTTTATAATCTGATTGCGTGTAAGATGCAAATGATTGGTGTATGTCATGTAAGATGGAAAACTATGTGTGATCTTAGATATTTATTATTTATACACTAGCTAAGATGTATCTACTTCAGTCCTCAATACATGGTATCAGCTTGATAAACTTTCCCTTTTTTTAGTTGTTTACATATTCATTCTTCTGGTCTTGTAGATCGCAGAGCTCCTGCCACTTCAGAAAAGGTTCATGGACCTTAAAGCACAGTTAGAACTTAAAATGCACGACCTTTCCTTATTTCAGAGCAGAGCAGAGAAAAATGAGCATCATAAGGTTTTGCACTTTCTATGTTTTTGATTTTGCATTCAGCATGAGTTTAATTAATTAAGTCATCGTGGTGCTTCTTTTGGTACCTTTTTTTTTTTTTGCTTAAATGCTGTCTTATTTTAAAAATATTTTATGTACTAGCTTGGAGAAATGGTAAAGAGCATTGAGAAAGATCTTGAAGAAGCAAAATCAGCTATTAAAGAGAAACAGAGTTTGTATGAAAAGCATGTTAGCAAGGTTTTGGAACTTGAGAAATCAATCAGGGAGCATGATAATAGTAGGGAGGGCAGACTTAAAGATTTGGAGAGAAAGATTAAGGCTACAAAATCTCAAATGCAGTCTGATTCAAAGGATCTTAAGGTAAATTCTTGCCCTTTATGGTAGTGCCTGAAATATTATTTATGAGCTCGGCGATTTTGTGTTGACAGCAGAAGACTTAAGATGTTTGAACTTTTTATGCTGCATTCAATATTTTAGCTTGATATCTGGGATAGAAACATATTTTGCTATATTTTTTTCTATAGATATTTTTGGAAGGTGTTAATGTTGTTAAATTTATCGACACTACTGACTTGTCTCAGTTCCCAATGGTCGCTTATACTGGTATTTAAAAAATTTTTGTACTGTGTAAGAAGGGGTCTGGGGGGAAGTTGGACTGTGGATCTTTAATGGACAAGGTACCCATTAATGTCTGTTTTGTGATCAACGAATCTATGTCCTCTCTAATGCTTACATAATTTTGGTTTACATTTTTGTGTGGATCTATAATGAGATTATTTTGGTTCATTCATTTCTGTCTTGGTGTTTTACTTTTTAGCGGCATGAAAATGAAAGAGAGAGACTTGTCATGGAACGGGAAGCAGTTGTGCAAGAACAAGCATCTTTAGAGAGTCAATTGGCTTCTTTGAGAACACAAATTAACAATCTTAATTTGGAAGTAGACGAACAATTGGCCAAGGTACAGGCAGATGTTCTGTGTTGTTTGATTCTATAGTTCAAAAATCATTTCTGCATTATCTCTGTTCCAGGTTAATTCTATAAAGAAGAATCGTGATCAATTGCAATCTCAGTTAGATTCAATACGTTTAAAGATGAAAGAGTGTGATTCTCAAATTAGCAGCATTCTTAAGGAGCAGCAAAAACTTCAGCACAAGCTTAGTGAGACAAAGCTTCAGAGAAAAAAGTTGGAAAATGAGGTAATTTTCATTCAGTCAGCTGGGTAGGTGTCCTATAACTTGAGTGAGTCAAGCAAACTTTCGATTTTGTTTTATTAGGTAAAGCAAATGGAGATGGAGCAGAAAGATTCTTCTACAAAAGTAGACAGACTGATTGAGAAGCATGCCTGGATTGCTACTGAAAAGCAGCTTTTTGGCAGAAGTGGGACTGATTATGATTTTGCCTCCCGTGATCCTCGTAAAGCCAGGGAAGAACTTGACAAACTTCAAGCTGAACAATCAAGGTATGCAGAGTTAACTGATTACGTTTGCAAATATTTTTGCTTTCATATACTCAAGAACAATGTTATAATAGTCATCTTCTTTTGGTACATTCATAACAATCATGTTCTGCTAATAATATATAGAGGTAATTCCTCACATTCCTTTGGTTTGATTTGATATTCTTTTCTTTCTCATACCCGAATGAAGTCTTGAGAAAAGAGTAAACAAGAAGGTGATGGCAATGTTTGAAAAGGCAGAAGACGAGTATAATGATTTGATGTCCAAGAAAAACACTGTGGAGGTTGGCTACTCTCAATCTGCCTTAACTTCTTTTTTCCTTCTCTTTTTGTTGCATTTCACTCTTCCTTATCCTTTTATGTCTCTGCCTAGAATGACAAATCTAAAATTAAGAAGACAATTGAAGAGCTAGATGAGAAGAAGAAAGAAACATTAAAGGTCACGTGGGTTAAAGTTAACAAGTAAGCGGTTGCTTTCTGTTACGTTCTTCCGTTTTTATGCATTTGACTTAGTGTTAAACCTCAGTTTTAGATGCTACATGTCATTTCTTTGGTTGTTCTTCTGGTTTTGAGGTTTTCAAAGTTAATTTTGCTTGCCCTTCACGGTGCACTTTTCTTCAGTGACTTTGGATCCATCTTTTCTACTCTGTTGCCGGGAACCATGGCAAAGCTAGAACCGCCAGAAGGTTGTAGCTTCTTAGATGGTCTTGAGGTTCGTGTTGCGTTTGGAAGTGTTTGGAAACAGTCCTTGTCTGAACTGAGTGGAGGTCAAAGGTCTCTACTTGCACTTTCTCTGATCTTGGCTCTGCTACTGTTTAAGCCTGCTCCACTCTATATACTTGATGAGGTATGTTTGTTTTCTTCTTCCCAATTGCTGTAACTGCACACCCAGCCACTTTACGCATGATATTTTGTTTGATTTTCTTTATCACTAGAAAGGTCTGTTATACAAATTTGTATCTTGTAAGCACTTTTGTGCTTTCTTGGATAAATAAATTGCATTAATTATCCAAAAAAAAAAGAAGAAAGGTCTGTTATAAAAAAAAATGAATTTTTGTTTGATAATTGGAATTTTAAAATATTATGTGTTTATGCATCTAAAGAAACTTTCCAATTTGTGTGCTCACTCATGAAGTCGTTCCAGGTCCGAGTACTAGTTTTACATTTTAATATTGTGCTTCTATTGTTTAGAGTAAACACTATTCATGTAATGATTGCCGAAGTGGTTAACTTCTCCATGCGATGGTTGCAACAGGTTGATGCAGCTCTTGATCTAAGCCACACTCAGAACATAGGGAGAATGATTAAAGCCCACTTTCCACACTCTCAGGTTTGATGATTCTTTATATTACTCCCCCCTTCCCCTGCTCTTCCTAATAATTCCAATTTCCGCAAATCATAGGTTGCACCGAAAGAAAACAGATATTTTAAGTAATTGTCTCATGCATATTGCAGATATACATAACTATGGCATTTTAGAACCTTAATTAGACATTAATGATGTTTAGGGAATTATACTCATGTCAACTCTTCTGGTTCTTTTGAAATGACAAATATACCTGCCGTTTGGTCTGCCGATTTGCTATCCATCTCTTTCTCATTTTGAACTTTGTTTTGTGTCCCTGCAGTTTATCGTCGTTTCACTGAAAGAGGGCATGTTTAACAATGCTAACGTTCTTTTCCGGACAAAATTCGTGGATGGCGTTTCCACAGTCCAGAGGACTGTTGCAGCGAAGCCAAGCAGGTAATTGCTAGCAAGTCCACCCTCAAAGAGAGAAACCACTTTCCAGATGGTTTTGGTGAGCACATTGCCATTAACTCTTCCTACCAATCCTTGTGTAAGTGTTGTGTCATTAGTTTCTGTATGCTTCATGCCTTAATCGTGTAAATTATCAAGTATGTCTGTTAGTGATGGTCTAGAAATCCTTGACCATGAATAGTTTCTTAAATTTGAGATTACAGTGCTTTATGTCTGTAATTACCTAGTGTAAGTTGTAGTTTTGTAAACCACATGAGCTTGATTCATGTATTATTGTATTGTATGGTGAATTGTTAGACAGCTAGAGTGATATGCAAAAGTTACCTTATTTAAATTAAATGTTGGATGTCAGGTCTCAATTGAGCTCTTATAGATTGAAAACTTATAGATTCTTTCTTCTTTTCTATATTAATAATCAAGCAATTTCAGCCTACACAACTAAATTTGTCACATCGCAATCTATAATTAACATATATTATCAACATTTAATCAAAGTCCAAATCCAAATATACTTATATCGAAGGAAGAAATTGCTGGGAAACACACATAAAGCAAGGTTTTATTTGCTGGTAATGCGTGTGAGAATTTATGTGATTTAGAATCAGATGGACATGCAAAATCAAAATCCTAAATCCACATGATGACTCGATTTTTCAAATCTTGACACGTCTTATGGCGGTGCCCTATTAATTGCTTAAACCTACACCTTTAATTCTTCCTTGTATCAAAAATTATCTGTTGATTCTGATTTTTTCTTCTTCTTCTTTTAATTTCTATAGGATCGATCCCATCGGAAATAAAAGATACTGCTGATGAAGATTTACTAACCTGGCAAATTTATATATAAATGAAGATTTTACTTAACTACTTTGGTCACAAGATCATATATATATATGTACTATACTTAGAATCTCATATATTGTCCCTTTGGTGTAAGTAAAATTACAAATTGGGAAGTGGGGATCGATCGATGGATGGCTTTTCATCGGTCCCAAATTAAGTTATAATTATGGATGATCTGGCCACATGAAAGACGGCAACCAGAATCGTTTTAGATACTCGATTTTGATTTTGGTCGGTCCAAACACTAAATCTTTTATCAATTTCTTTAAACACAATATATTGCACAGTCGCACTCCAAGAAATATACTTCAATTTCCAGTCCTATATAGTTCCTCCATTTCTTCGTTTTGACTTCTCAACAAGTCAACTAGAGGCACGATCGAATTTAATTTGAAGAGGAAGAAGATCAATCTCATCATCATCATTAGGCATGCAATTAGTCAACCCCGTATATATTATTCTTTTCCTTTGACTTTCATTTATGTTTGACACACTTTGCATGTAGCAGCTCGTGATGATTAAAAGTTTTGATAATTTGTAGGTATATATTTAATAGTAGTTTTTATGTTAAAGAAGTCAACTAATAACTTAATTAACAAATACTCTCTCCGTCCCAAATTATCTGACCCTTTTGGGTCAAAATAATTCTAACTCTGACTCTTAATAATAAAAAAATTATATAGAATTAAATTTTTAAAAATTATTTTTTGATTAAGTTAAGTTTTAAACTTTTCAAAACATATTTTTTAAAAATTTGATTGTATATATATTTTTTGTAATTAAAGGTCAAAGGTAGAATTTATTTGACCCAAAAGAGTCAGATAATTTGGGACATGGAGTAATTATTAGCAATTAACTGTTTGGGCCTTTTTTTTTTTTGGTGATAATCCTTCTAGTGTACTTTGAATTAGTTTAAATCCAATTTTTTTTGTTACATGTGAACATTAGGTAGCCTTCTCTCATCTCTAAACTCATCATGTCCATTAATCCAAGATTTGAACCATGGATCACATGTTTAATTAAAAAGGCTAATTAGTTCCAAGAAATGGGATTGAAATCAAAAGAACGCTTGTACTTACAATTAAATCAAAAGAACGTTTGTTATTATCCAAGAACCATGGGTTTAAACATTCCAAGGGGACACCCCAGTGGTTAAGATCTTGGAACTTCTTGTGGGAGGTCCCGGGTTGGAAACCTGGGATGGTGAGGGTGGGATCATGGGAAAGGAGAGGACTATCTCCTATTGTGTAATCAATTTCAATATCATATTCATTAGTAGCAAAAAATCGATGGCCAAAAAAGTGTACTTTCAATTACAAATTACAATCACAAATAATATTCGGTATCATAAAATAAAGAAATAAAATCCCATGTAGTACTTCTGCATAAAAATTAGATATGAAGAAAAGTTGTTATATCTGCATCGATCATGATCAATCATATAGCTGTAAATACTAAATATCTCATTGTTTCCTCCAAATCGCATATAGATGTGGTCCTTTTTCTTTCAATTGAAAAGCTCATAGGAGTATACAATTTTTCTGATATATGAATGATCAATTAAGTTTAAGTGGTCGTCTTCTTTTTCTGGGACAGAAGATACCGCCATCAAATAAATTATATGCAGGATTAAGTTGAGGCATCAAACGAAATCCCAAGAGACATGGAAGATCCCATGCTTTGATATGTAATCCTCAATATTATTTAATTTAAACCCCATTACACAACTTTGATAATAATCATATAATATATAATATATATTCAAGTTAAGTACATCCCATGTGATGAAGTGTCTTGGAAAAACAGTTTATAAAAAGTTGACTTTTCGGAAGTGTATAAATAGGGGGACATGGGAGCACTCATTGTTTGCATGCTTGCATTCTGTTTTTAGAGCCCAAAATACACCAAAAAACCAACAGAAGATAAAAGAGAGAGAGAGAAATATGAGGAACAATCAAGTGCGTTTGAATTGTGGGATAACAATTCCAGTGATTGGATTGGGTACTTATTCTTGGGATAATGATAGGGAGACAACCCAACAAGCCATTCATATGGCTCTCAAGGTACATTTTTCGTACACTTCTTGTCCCCTCTCTCTTTTCCATTTTTAAAATACAGAAAAGCTATATAGATATGGATGGATTTATCTAACCGGTGCATGGGTGCACCGGTTAATCAATAATTAGTGCCAACTTTTCCAACGGCAGCACTTTTCTGGTGACTGCCTTGTCGTTTAGGCAGTGGATCCAATTCAAACACTTCATTGAAAAACAAACAGTAGATTAAGTTCAATGAATTCCGGTTTGATATGGAGCTAGCACATACTTATTGTTGGCCCATAATTGTGTTTTTATCCACTGACCTAATTACAACATATATATTTTAATGTATTTATTTAGGTATGTTTTTATGCATGCATGTATTCATAAATGCTGATATGGGTTTAATGGGTTACTGTTGCAGATGGGGTACAGGCATTTTGACACCGCAAAAATATATGGTTCTGAGCCAGCCGTTGGAAATGCTTTAAGAATGGCGATTGAGGATGGAACCATCCAAAGAGAAGATGTTTTTGTGACATCTAAACTTTGGTGCGCCGATCACCATGATCCTGTTTCAGCACTCAACCAAACTCTACGGTAATTTTAAGAACGTTGTTAATATATACTTAGGATATTGGAAATTAATAGGCCGAGTTCTGAATTGTAAAATTAACTTTAATTTCATGTGATGTAGGAACATGGGAATGGAGTATGTGGACATGTATTTGGTGCACTGGCCAGTGAAATTGAAGCCAGGGATTTGGTATCCGGTGCCGAAAGAAGAAGACTTTGAGCAGCTAGACCTGGAGTCGACCTGGGCAGGGATGCAGAAATGCTTAGAACTTGGCTTGTGTAGGTGTATTGGAGTCAGCAATTTCTCCAGCAAGAAGATTGAACGCTTGTTAGATTTTGCTTCTGTGCCTCCTGCTGTTAACCAGGTATATATATATAATGAATATGTATATATGGCATGCAAATTTGACCTGAAATATTAAAAATAATATGATAGAAGTCAAACTGAAATATTAAAAAACAAAGGGAAGAAAGAAAAACATGTTGATTGTAAGTTAAGACATGATCCCACATCAAAGCCTTCGGTTGACTTGGGTTTAATTATAGGGTTAGCTTTTCTATAGGCTTATTAGCCTTTTTGCCCACTAAACTATTGCGGTAAGGATGTTTTGCTCTATGAACTTCCAAAATCAGGACATTTTGCTCCTTGAACTTCCCAAAGTCAAAGACATTTTACCCCAGGAGGCAAATTGTCCTGAATTTGGAAAGTTCATGGGACAAATTGTCCCGATTTTAGTTTAGAGGGCAAATTATCATGAGTTTGGAAAGTTTAAATGGCAGATTATCTCGATTTTAGTTTAGGGGCAAATTGTCTTTAACCCCATAATTCGGGGGCAAAAAGGCTAATAAGCCCTTTTCTATTCATGATCAAATTTTTGGATGTGGGTAAATTAAACAGGTAGAAATGCATCCAATGTGGAGGCAAAAAAAGCTTCGACAGACCTGCGCCGACCACAACATCCATGTGAGTGCTTATTCACCTCTAGGAGGGCCTGGAAATGCATGGGGATCTACGGTTGTGGTTGAAAATCCAATCATCAAATCCATTGCCCTCAAGCATAAAGCAACTCCAGCTCAGGTACGTAAACAAATTAGATTATAATAATAATTTAACTCCAAGTTGGAACTTTGGGCGGTAACACAAATAATAATTTAATGAAATATCTTCAAACTTGTATTACTATGTATGAAGGTTGCTCTAAAATGGGGATTATCAAGGGGAGCAAGCGTGATTGTGAAGAGTTTCAATCCAGATAGATTGAAGGAGAACATTGCATCCATGAACCTGAAATTGGATGATAAAGATCTGATTGAGATTGACAAATTGGAGGAGAGGAAGATAATGAGAGGAGAATTTCTTGTTAATGATACCACAAGCCCTTACAAGACTCTTGAAGACCTTTGGGACTACGAAATTTGATGCAAAATCAATAAAACTCTACTGCCCATCTTTTATTTAACAATAAAATAATATATCAATGTCAAAATCCTAATTTCCCTTTCCCCTGTCTGTTTTATCCTTTAATTACTTTGTATATCCTGATTAACTAGTTAAATTCTCAATGGTATTGGTATCCCTCTAAATTTCGTACTATTGTGTCTTTTCTTTTTAAATGAAAGCTTAATGCAGAAAAGAAGCATTTGTATTGTAGGAGAAACATTTTAAAGCAAATCCACTAAATCTCTATATATAGTATAGTAATAATAATTCAACAAGAAAGGGAAAACAGCAAGTGTGCAAGAAACTGGTTAGAGCACATTAATTATACAATCACATCAAAATCTTTGGTTTTAACTTTTAATTTCTAATTACAACATACAAATATGATGAGAATTTTAGGACCTTAGTAGCTCCAAGTTTCAAATTGGTCCATCGCAAAGTATATATATATATAGAATAAGTACAGCACAGGCTTTGCCAAAAGGATGATGAGAATCGGATTCACCCACCGGCAATAACTTTGTTGTCCAGGAGACAATGTTCTTCATACTCCATTACCTAAGACAATTTGCAAGAATGTCGCCTTAATTTGATTTCTGAAATTGGATCGCCTATATAAAGCTTGACAGCTGAATCCATGGAGTTTCTCTCAACATTCATAATATTTCATTTTCTCATCCCAGCTCTGAACAGATAAACATGAGGATCAATAAGAAATGGGACAAACAGAAAACATGCTTAAAGATCATTAAAAAAACAGCTCAAACAAAAAGACAGCAGATTAAGGCCTAGACCATGACATGAAAGTATGGGTATACATACGCACAAACAAGCAAAAAAGAAACAGAGATATATAGAAACATCTGCCCAAGAAATGAAGCAACACTATTGTAAATCATTCATAAATTCAAGCAGGTTCATAGGATGGGTAGATTCTTCATCTTCATCTTCTTCCTCATTTCTTATTCTCTTTTTCATATTTCTTTTTTGTTTAATTTTTTCTGTTTTTCTGTTTTGTTTTTTGTTTTTTGGCTGCCTCATAGCTTAATCTAATATGTTTAGTCAGATAAAGTGAAACAGAGTTACAGTTTAACATAAGAAATTTACTCATATTTGAAGACACTTTAAAATGTGATAGCTTTTTAAGCATGCTGCACAACATTTCAAAATTATTTGAAGTGACAATCATTCATACCTGTGATTGTTCAAGCTAACAAACTGCTTGTAACCTATTTTTGAGCTGACCGCCTACCATTTTCATTGGACTCTGAAGAAATGCCTTGCTCAATGCACTAGACAAACCATAATCAGGAAGAGAGCATAGGACATCAGTTTATGCTGATAAAAGAATGTAGGAAAGGCAACTACTGCCGATATTATGATAGATCGTTTCAAAACTGAATGACAGAAATAATTAAGATAGTCGATGCTTGTAAATTATTTTAGACGAAGGAAAAATATTATGTACGAGAAAAAGAGCTGTAACAAAGAGTGAGTTGGAAACAGCAGCTGACACTTCTACCCAGCAAAACAATGTTACAAGCACAAGAAACAAGGAGAAAAAAAGAGAAAGAAGTCTGTCCAAACGGGATAAAAAATGTGGAGTAAAGTACTGTGAAGTGGATGTTCCTCAAAAATCAAGAAGCCCCTGAACCATCCAAGAGATGGACAGCCTCCTTCAAAGGTTTTCTCTCTGAGCCAATATGAAAGAGCTGTATAAATCATCTTCTTGATAAAAGAAACATAACTATTGCAAAAAGTTCAACAATGACACTCCACTCCCACACCCATCCTTCAAATAAGTATCAGCTGTCTTTCAAGCAGGGCCCATCGACCCCGGTCTCCTCCTTGTGGTGGGGATAAAAGCTTGTAATGGAAATAAATCATAACATATAAAATTTTTAGCTAGGGCTTATCATGAATAGTTAATTCCTTGTGACATTTAACTAATTTGTAACAAACTCTACTACGAAAGTTTATGAATGTTTTTCCATGGCAAGAACTTAAGAGCATGAAAGATGACAATTGCTTGGTACTGTCTTTCATGTCTCAAGTTTCAAACCTTGGATAAAGTTTGGCCTTGTATCACTCAACATGTATGCTGTGTTTCTAAAGCAGAAATTTCCGCCCTATATGAATATTATAATTATATATCAGGCCATAAATATAGATAAGAGACAACGGGTTTTAATATGTTTTCACAGATGAAGTGTTAAATAGTTGCATTCTTTTCCTTTTTTCCAACAAAAGAAATCCTCTCAATTTAAGGTCAGTGGAACATCATGGAGTACCAATTATGTGTTTGACTGCAACTTGTAAAATCATCCATGCTTTCCATGTTGAAGAAGCTGTCAGATGGCAAGATAAGTTCTGTATTACCGTTAACGATTAGGTAAAAAGCATACCTGAAGAAGATAGCCATGCAGCCAATCCAATGTCTGTGGAAAAGTGGTTGCTGATACATTGACAACAGTTAAACCCTATTCCACGGGGCAGAGATGCATGAAAAGGAAAAAAAAAAGAAACAGTGTCAGAATCACTTCAACTTTCAAACAACCATTAAGGGATTAAAGAGTTGACTCAATCATTACTCCACACTCTTCAAAGTAGGAGTCTATAATCCCTGTCGGTTTGCAACTCTTAAAAAAAGGCGACTCATTACTCCAACTCTTCATACTATATTAGAAGTTGTTGTTCCTAAAATAATGGGGCAATCAAAGGAATTTGAAGCATAAGCATGAGTATTACCAGAAAAGTGTAACTCATGAGATTATCTTGGAGAATATAGAAACAAAATAAAGAAGCCTCTTGTATAAAAACCAATGACATTTTAGACATAGCCTACTTTTTTCTTCACAAAAAATCTAACAGCATGTTCATCCAATATTATAGTACATATAGTGCTTATTATGTATTCACAATCCACATTGACACTAGAGACTAGGGGTCCGCCACACAAACACATTCTTTCTACTAACAATGGGTTTATATCAAATCTAGGGTACCTCAATGGGACATTGCATTGTGTTAGATTACTAAAAATTAACTTCTGAAATGAAATAGCACTAAACAAACAAGGATGGCAGCAAATAGAACATCCTAGCAACCAATAGAAACAGGCATAAAACAGCATACCCGTGACTTGAATGAGCAAAGATAGTCTTGAAGGGTCTTCAAGTTGGTTATTAGTTTATCTGTATCCTGTAATGAAAAAAAAATGTGATTTTTCATATAAATTTATCACTGATGGAAACAGAAAATTAAATCAACAGTTGATCTAACAAACAAATAATAAAAATATCGGAGTTGAAGAAAAGGAACTGAGGGACAAAAGAAAATCAAAGTATCAGCATGAGCACTTTTGACCAGAAATGAGAATGCAAAAGCTGGCACGCATGAACATTGTTGTAAGCATCGTTTCATTCCTTAGAACGCCTCATATTTGATGTAGGTATAGCAACACAATACCTCTCCAGTTTATGAGAATTTATTCAAGTCACTCTTCTCGCAATGAAATATAAGCAGGAATGATAAACTGCCGAAACTGATATCCTACTGTTAATATTAAAACATCCAGATTCAATGGACGAAAGCAAATTAATATGACCGTTCTCAATAAAACTTCTGATTCCAAAAACTAAATAGGCCAATAATTACTCTAAATTCATCGTGCATAACTCAATAACTAAAAAAGAGTCCTTCACAGTAAGTAACATTTAAAATTTAGCAGGAACACTCTTGCTATCCAATTGAAGATTCTTCAAAATACCATGCAAAGTCCCCACTAAGCTGATTGTCAAATGGTATTATCTTCCTGCCAAAATGATAGATACAGATACTTGACCAAGCAATGCAGTTCGCAATGGAATGAGAACCTGGAATCGTTAGTAGTACCTGGACTAGGCATTTACCACTAAATGTCCGAGTTGAGATCCACTCTTCTAGCAATGCCTGTGTATAGAAGAAAATAATAAGAAAATCAAGCAACATTGAGAAAAGAGGCATTAGAGTGAGAAAGCGAAATGCAATCCTAATAAAAGAAGGCAACCTTCTGTCGCAATGCGCGGGTCCGGGGTCGAACCCTACCGCTAACGACTGAATGAAAACTAAGGAGTCGCCACTAATAATTTTCTAGGTATGATTAGCCACCTAATGACCTCCTAAACCTAGTTATTGACTATAAACCTAATAAATAAAAGCCCACATGGAAAAAAGTCCATCAAGAAAAATTAAAAAGATAAATTTACTAGTATTATACTCAAAGTTGGGTGTCTACACCTTCATGCAGTATTGCGAATGAATTTATATGAATCGGATTAAATCATTTTAACATCAAAAAAAGTATGCAGTATTTTAGCTTTAGACTAATGCAGGGTATATCAATTTATAAATTTACACTTAAAATAGCCTTTCCACCAAATAGCATCTTCTTTCCACAAGAAGAATAGTGGAAACTAATCCACTCAATGAACCATCTATATATTCTTGACTTTTGAGAATCGAGATCCTTAATACAAGGCTTTTCATTTGTACAAATAAAGGTTCTCATAGTACAGTCTCTATTACAGAGAAAGATTTGGAATGGAAAATCAGGATCAAACCAACATTCTCTCTCTTCCGCCAAAAAACCAACATTCTCAATCTTCACTAAATGTGCATTTCTACAGGTGTCTCCTCCACATGCTTCGCTTAGCATTTTGCAGGACAAGCTATTATTTACTAAAATAAACTGCAACCACCTAGAAGCTTTTCACATACTTCACTATTAATGCTGGGTGTATAAGAGTGAAAAGAAAAAGCGGTCATACCTTATGATCAAATTCAGCCATCTTCAGAACTATTGGTATAATTATTGGTTCAGGGCCAGAGTTTTCTTTTCCAACAGTACTCCCATTTACCTTTGGTCCTTTAACAGTTTCACCTGCACGAACAAAAAAAAATATACACACACACACACACAGTTTATACAATGGAGCTTGCACTGCAAGAAATGTAAAGATTTAAGGGCAAAAGTCTACCTCTTTTGTCAGAAGCAGTTGCTAGAGCAATAGACCCTAGAGATTCCGAAACTTTATTCATCTGGTCAGCAGGCGCGCCTTCATCCGAACTCTGCACAGGACAGTCATGGCTATTTTCAATTTGACTTCCACATGTAGCTGTGGAGCTAATCTCCATTTGGGCTGCAGATTTATCATCTGGTTCCATAGACAGTGGGGATGCTAGATTCCCTTCGGGCACCGCCTTCGGAGTTTTATGTTCATCGTCCATTAAATAAATGCTTGGATCCAAATGTGTTCCCTGTTATTGTCACAGGAAACAAGGACAACTAGCTTACTTCAACATGACGAGCAATGACCAGGTAAAAGAAATTAAGACAAAACTTAGCAGATTATAGGCTTCCTTAATAAACACTGCCAAAGAGAGAGGAAAAGAAGAAAAAATACAAAGACAGTCTGCATGTCATGTTCCAGAAAGAACAGCTGTGAGCAGGGTAACATGGTAGCAGATTCTACCTCAAACCTCAACTCCCTATACAAATCACATGTGCCACACATGTGGGTTCAAAGATATACAACATCCATTATAGCCAGATCATCTTATTTTATCTGTTGCGATCAAAAGATGATAGTTCTATTTGTGCCAAAATAGCTAAAGATACAATTGGACTAACACATATAAAACATGTTCATGAGTACAATCTATTCATTCATGGAAAATAGTCCATAACCCGCCAGACTCCATACATTTTAACAAGCAAGCTCAGGAATTCATGCGTCAGACCATGCTATAAACACAGACAACACTTGAGACTCCATTCCTGGCAATGTTATATCATATTTTAAATTTATTTCATTATTTCTTTTAGATAGCACCTCATATATTACTAAAGGACAATCAATTCAGATAAAAGGAGAGATGAATAAGACGGTAGGGCTCAAGGATGTAGTGGGAGGAGGATTGGCAAAAGAATCTAGTCACTAGTCAGCAATTATTGACAATCCATACCTCAATTATAATTGGCTTTCCATCTTTCATTGCTTTTTTTAGATCCCCATTCAACCCTAAGAATCAAACAGAACAACAGAAATCAATGCCGATTATAACTTTAAAATAAAATAAGAGAATTCAGGTCTAGGAATCAGGATGTTGCATGTCTCTTGACAGTCTCCTGCTCTTTCATGAATAAATCCACAATAGCTAAATGAAAATTTGGACACTACCTTTGCGAACTATCCTGCATTCTCGACAAAACTCAGTAATTAACTCCTCAGAGGAGCTGAAATCCCGTGCCCATACAGGAGTGGATGCCAATGGTGCACTGAAACAAATAAGAAAAGCAAGCATTGTTATGCACCATAAAAAACATATATATATTTAACACTGTACAATGTGTTTGTGATAAGGCCAATCAGCTGCACGTTCAAATATGAATTTTCTATTCTGGAACAATTTGGTTCCACTAAGATGCAAGGATATAGAGTAACAATGACAATTTTCAAAGTAAATAACAAAGTTTAAATCCAGCAATATATTCAACCTAAGGTAGTGCCTTTATCAGGAGTAGAAAGTGATCAGGGAAATAGACTTCTAATATTAAAATCAATATATGAAAGCCAATGACCATTCTTAATCAAAAGACTTATACCTTCTACCATGTGATAAAGAAATCCTAACCAATAACATATAAGTAGGACAACCAATTACTGTTAAGGTCATGAAGATGATCAATTTATTTACTTTGAGCAATGACATTTTCTAATCATCAAATTTCTAAATTGGAATAATAAAAGGTGCTTAATATGAGGAGATAAAAAAAACAAATAGATTCTGTACGTACTCAGTTGATGTGCGTAACAACTCATAAACCATATCTGTCTGTAACGATTGAAAACAGAAATAGAGTGAGCCATCAAGTAAGTAGGAAAAAAGAAATCCTCAAAATTTCAGCAGACAAACAGAGGGCCATACCTGTAAGACATTCGGCAAGTTTAGCCTCTGGGCAAGTTGTGTAGCTATTGTAGACTTCCCAACACAGGCAGTTCCACAAACAAGAATTACCAAAGGAACCCTTTGATGGTGAAATCTAAAATAAGAACCAGGTAAACCCATATAAGCATTATAGATCAACACTTCTTAGAAAATCTCTCTTAACAATTTTGCTCTAAACTCAAGAGCAAGCAATAATAATGATGAATGCTCAACATTACTTCTGTCTTTGTGATCAGTAAATTAGGATGAAGACATGTACTGGAGGTAGACTTTCTGATACCAGTAACATAAAAAGCTAACTGACCTGGTCATCATCTTGTAGCGACTGATATACTCTTCCCCATAACCGCGCCGCTCCATTAGCTGCACAAAAAGTCTGATTAGATAGTTCAATAAGAGAAACTAGATTTCAATCTCCAAAATGCTCTCCACTCCATTTTTCATCCATATGACAAAATTCACAAATGTCAGGAAGACATACCTTAAAAAGATTAACTTCCAAATCAGACTGTGAGCTGCAAAAGAATTTGAGAAATAGAAAATTGATCAAACCTACCAATACAAGTCACAAAACTAAAACCAAAAACAGAAAGAAAAGGGGAATCATACACATCCAAAAGGCTGTTGTCTATAAGCAGCTTCTTGAGCTCCAAAGCGATTTTAATTGCTACATGATTTGGAATCTGAAAACGCCATGTCATGGCGATAAGAATTGAATAAACAAACAAAACTTTGAACTGAACACAGAAATCATAATGAACAAAATGAACCATTTCAATATTTAGACAGAAGGAATTGAAACCTTTGTGACAGTTAACATTCTGCTTAGTAAAAATCTGGATAAGACATAATAGTGATCGGCATTATCACCCAACCAGACCTTCACCTGCAACGCCGAGACCCAAAGAGAATAAATAAATAAAGTTGAAAGATTTCATTGGAAAAGAAGGAAGTTGAGTTATAGAGAGAACCTTAACGAAGTCGTATTTGGAAGAAGCGTTGCGGGGACTGGATTTGGCGGGGCGGAAAGCGCGAGTCGAAAACTTGTCGTCGTCTTCATCTTCGCCGCTGTGATTCTGGGAAGCTCTTGTCCGTACTGTTGAAATTGCCTTGCCCTTGTTGTTGTTCATCATCTCCTCATGTTCTCCCATTTTCTTTCTCTTTTTGGTTTATTTCACTCTAACGGATTTCAATGCTTGTGCTCCGGCCTTCCATACGCTTCCTTCGCGTTAAATTTCGCCACTGTCTGTTTCACGGTCCGACCCGATCCGAACTACTACTGCTAATCCGCAGACGCAACCCGATTCAATAATGTTTTCCTTTTAAATAAAAAAAGGTTCTGTTCATTTCTTCCAATCATCAGATAACACCTGTCTTTTATTTTTTATTTTTTCTTTTGTTGGACTGTCTTGATTTTGGGCTTGTCTTTGGGTGCTGCTGTTGGGCCGTGAGTTTTTTTGCTCTTCAGTGGCCCATTTGGCCTTTCTCATTTCACTCTCCTTTCTCTTCGCCGTTCGTTCTCTCTCCCTTAATTTGTCCCAGCTCTATTGACATTAATTAACAAATCCTTTTTTTTTTTTCTTTTTCAAAAGTCAAAACATTCCCTCTCTTTCTCAAATCTACCTCAGAGATGGCTTCGTTCCTCTCCACTAACTTGTTCACTCTTACCCTGTTCATTTCGATCTTTGGGCTGGAACATTCTAGGTCTCAAGCCTAATTTTCCCGTTTCACAAAAAAAAAAAGAAAAACCCCTAATTTTTTCCTCGATTCGATTTTGTCTCGGTTCAATGTTGTCCTAGGTTTCCTTCTTTCCTCTTCCGACTCTCTCCTTCCCTTCACACTTCGCCATCTCTTTCTACGCTTTCGCTCGGTAACAATTGCAGGTTCGGCCTTTTCTTTGGTCTTTTGTTGCTAATTTCTTTTTTCCATTTAGGTTGTGTTGTTTATTCCTGACTTCATCTGCTTTCCTTCTCTGTCTTTTCCCCTCTGTTTCGTACATTTACTTTTCTTTATCATTCTAAACTTGAAATTGAATGGATAATAATTTATGTATATGTATAGAATTGATGATCTTTAATTTGAGGCGTAAGAAGATAATGCTAACATTTTTAATGATAAGTAGTAAATTTTAAGAGAGAGATTGACGTGGCCAATTTTTGCTTTGATTTTACACTTCCTTAAGATTTAAGATCAAAAGAATTGTTGAAGTGAAAAGCAGTAGATTACATGACAATGACATTCATGACTACAAAATGAATGTTTGAACTCCAATTTAGACATCAATTCGATTTAATTTTAGTATATGATTTTACCATTAATTAATTTGCAATAAGAGAAATTTTAACTAAATTAGTTATAATTTTAGGTGATTAAGACATAGTATATAAGCAATTAACATGAAGATTTCCATCTTGCGGTCTCTTCTTCCTTTTTTTATAGTTTTAAGATAAGGATTTTCACTGTTCAATAACAAAGATAATATTACTTGATAATGATAAAAGAAAATATTTTCAATTTTGAATTTTATATATTTTTCCCTCTTTCTAGCTCTAAGAAATTAGTATAAAATGTATTTGGCAGTCTGGTTTTCAATGGCAGACACGATGTGAAAATTAGAAACTGGCAATAACCTTTTTTGTTATAAATTTTGTACATCTTTGCCACTGACATGAACCCTCAAGAAGCATTAATAATGTTTCGAAGAAATTGATTTATGTGAAGAAAAATTTAATTTCTTTTGGCTCTGAATTATGCCATAGTCCCATTTTATTGGTTTTTGTTGTTATCATCCTCATGAATTTATTGGCCTTTTCTGTTATGGTTTTTGCTTTTGGTGTTCTTGCTTCTTTCCATAGTCCCATTTGATGCCTGTCTGCATCACATACCTCAGTTGTGCACTGCTGCCTTTGTTTTGATTCTACCTTATCTTATATTTGTACCTTTTTTTATATTCACATTCAACTATTCGAGTCTCTATATACTATACGCTAGCTTATTATACAGTTGTTTTGATCCATCTTATCTTACAAGTTCACGATATTTTTTGTGTTTCAGTATATTTATATGGCAAGGAGAGTATGTGAAAGGCTCAAGATAGGAGTTGCTACTTCAAACATGGACAGTAGTGTTGTCCCCTAGGGTGCATGAGTGTGGCTGTTGCATATAATTCATTTTTAGGTTTATCGTCATAGCATATAGTTCATTTTAGGTCTATCGTTATTGCATATAGTTCATTTCAGGTCTATCGTTATTGCATATAGTTTTAGGTGTATCGTTATTGCATATAGTTCATTTTAGGTGTATCGTTATTGCATATAGTTCATTATAGGTCTATCATTATTGCATATAGTTCATTTTAGGTCTATCGTTATTGCATATAGTTTTAGGTCTATCGTTGTAGCATATAGTTCAATTTAGGTCTATCGTTGTAGCATATAGTTCAATTTAGGTCTATCGTTATTGCATATAGTTTTAGGTCTATCGTTATTGCATATAGTTCATTTTAGGTCTGTCCTTATTTCATATAGTTTTAGGTCTATCGTTATTGCATATAGTTCATTTTTGGTCTATCGTTATTGCATATAGTTCTAGGTCTATCGTTATTGCACATAGTTCATTTTAGGTCTATCGTTATTGCATATAGTTCATTTTAGGTCTATCGTTATTGCATATAGTTCTAGGTTTATCGTTATTGCATATAGTTCTAGGTCTATCGTTATTGCACATAGTTCATTTTAGGTCTATCGTTATTGCATATAGTTCATTTTAGGTCTATCGTTATTGCATATAGTTTTAGGTCTATCGTTATTGCATATAGTTCATTTTAGGTCCATCGTTATTGCATATAGTTCTAGGTCTATCGTTATTGCATATAGTTCATTTTAGGTCTATTGTTATTGCATATAGTTTTAGGTCTATCGTTATAGTCCATTTGTCCATGGGGACAATCCTATTTGTCTGTGGAGGCAATCCTATCTGTCCGTGGAGGCAATCCTATTTGTTCGTGTAGACAATCATGTTTGTCCAGTTGGATGTGAAGTTGGTGAGTAATCATTATCCTATTTTCAGCCTTTGCAATTGATGTGAAAATGGTGCTTGCTTGTGAAATATAGTTTTCGATGAAATTAGTTTATGCAATTGATGTGAAAAATCTGCTTGCCTGTATCCATCTCGTTTTTTCTGGTTCTTTTACGTTCTTTTATCAATTGAGTTAAATCTGTTTTTAAGTTTTCTTCTTCATTGCCTTTAGTCCCTTTTATTACTCTTCCGTCATTAGTAAATAAATTCTGCCATTTGAATGCCATGTGACATTAAATTATATATGTACCATTTTTTAAATTCACATTCAACTGTTCGAGTCTCTATATACGATGCACTAGCTTATTATACAGTTGTTTTAAATTCACATTCAACTGAGGTATAAACCATAACGGTTTCTAGTCAATTTGGACTCTGTTTTATACCTCAGTTTCTGGCTAAAAACGCGTTGCGGAGCCCCGGTTCAGTTTTGCGTGATTTTTGGTGCCGAGACTCCTTGAAATATATTTATTCATGTAACCGAATCTCAGCCACGTTGGATTTAAGGATTTGTTTTTAAAAGCATCGGAAACCGTGTTCAATTTCATTAGCAATTAATTCAGAAAAAAATAGGAAAATCATGTTAGAAGAGTGAAAACCCCTTATATCTTTTTGGTGTGTAATTATATATTTTATATGATTATTTCCGTCAGAAATTGAAGAAATATATTTTGGGTCAATTTTTGCAAAATTTTAGTCGAAATCGTGTACTAACCATCACGGTTTTTGGCTAAAAACGCGTTTCGGGGCCCCGGCTCCGTTTTGCGTGAATTTTTGTGCCGAGGCTGCTTGAAATATATTTATTCATGTAACCGAATCTCAGCCACGTTGGATTTAAGGATTTGTTTTTAATAGCATCGGAAACCGTGTTCAATTTCATTAGAAATTAATTCAGAAAAAAATAGGAAAATCATGTTAGAAGATCGAAAACCCCTTATATCTTTTTGGCTTGGAATTATATATTTTATATGAGTATTTCCGCCAAAAATTGAAGAAAAATATTTTGGGTCAATTTTTGCAAAATTTTAGTCGAAATCGTGTACTAACCATCACGGTTTTTGGCTAAAAACGCTTTCCGGAGCCCCGGCTCAATTTTTAATGTTTGTTGGTACAAAGACTCCTTGAAAAAACTATTTTCATCGAATCAAATCTCAGCAATATTGAATATAAGGATTTCTTTTTTCGAGCATCTCAATCTTGTTTCTATTTAATTAGAAATTAATTCGTAAAAAATGGAAAACGATATTAGAAGCGTGAAAAATCCATCAATCTTTTTGGCAATTGAATTATATACTTTTTCTGAGTATTGTGGCAAAAGAATCAAGGAAAAATTTTT